>CAJQZN010032376.1:0-15990 GCA_907164685.1 Colias eurytheme | reverse complement strand
ACAGGGTTACCATACATTTTTTTTACACCAGCTTTGTTCAAACTTCAATCCGTAAATTTTTAAAACGTAAAATTTTACCTATTTTTTGGTCTAATTTTGTTGTTGTTGTTAATTATGCTTGAGTATCATTTTAATTAGGAAGACTTATGTATTCTTAACAACCTTGAACAAAAAAATAAGAATAAAATAAAAACAGAAATGGTAAAAGTTCATATTAAGCTTACGTGGATGATATTTTTATCAAATTTTGAAAATAAAGCATAAATCAAAAACTATATGGCTTAGGACAGTAAATTTTAGTATTTTTGTTAGATAATACGTCCCTCTACTCCCCATAACCCGTTGGTCCACTACTTACGGGACACCCTGTATACGACTTTTATTTAGGACTCGAGTGAGCAATTATCAGCAATTTCTGTATTTATTGACACTTAGACACAAAATATTTTTCAAGTAAACTATTTCAAACGACTGTCTACGTGCTCTCCTTTAATAAAGCAATAATATTATGAATACTTATCATAATAATATCTATTATAATGGTGGTCTTATTATATAACAGTACTTAATCTCTTTCTAATAATGTGGTTATAAAGGAAACGTAGAAAGTTCACGGAATAGTACAAAACATATTATATGCAATAATGTAAGTATATTAAAATATTATGTACAATGTACATCCAATATCGTATTCATAGTACGAGTTAGGTAATATGCATATTACGCAATATCCATTCTTCTCCATCACGGCTTCGGCCACATATTTGCAACAATGCATGACGACTCGTATACAATAGTATTCCCAACAATCCGGACCACCGAATATTAACATTCTCCAGACCAAACCGGCCAATCACGGTCGAGTACAATGTATCTGTTATACTCTAAGGGCTTATACCTACCGTGTTTCGAGTGCATTCATCGATTCCGCTAGAAAATTGGAAATTTATGATAAATATTGGGTTGCTCTAGCTCTATTATTTCACGTAGGTATTATAAAATAAAATTGATGTGAATGTGAATAGGGATGCTTTTGATTCTATCAAGCAAAACTATGGGTCTAATTTGAATGAAATGTGAAAAAGGAATTTACTTTTAACCTTAATAAGAACCCGTGTACTACACGAGCGATATTGACAGTAAAAACTGACTATAATAAAATCATACTTGAAATTCATGAACCGTAACTAAAGATATAAAAGGTTTGATGAGGTTGAAACAACATCTCTCATAGTTACTCATTTTAAATAGTTTGGAGTTTCAAGGGTAAAAAGGTCAAGGTCTGGAATTTCACAGGCTTTTGATAAGTTTAGAGCAAAATATTTTAACGTTACATTTTAGGGATAATGTTTTTTCAGGGGTAGTAGTTAGTCACGGACGAATTCTACCATACCCGTAGCCCCGTCGTTGATGCGGCTTGACGGAACACAGTGGGGTTTTGGTCGGTAGGTATCTGACATAACCCACGGCCCCTTCCCTGGAGGCCGTGGGTATCTATGCAAGATTTCCCCACTTAAAAAAAGGGGTAGTAGTTTGAGCAAGTTTAAAACAACATCTATTGAATTAGAATAGCAATATTACGAAATGGTTCACTAAATCGTTTTCCTGCTTCTTGTGGGCATTAAAATATGTCTATTTCTATAGAGTGTTTTAACACGCTTTTATTAGCTTCACCTGTATGCAACTTACTCCTTTGGACTCGATTTTGACTGGCATTAAAAGTACAAAAATTTAATTAAAATTTTGTACACTTCGAGGTGCGGTGATAATAATTTCAGGAGTTTAAGCATGTTTTTTGTTTTGTTTAACTATTTTAATTTAATATCTATTGGTATTGAACTTGATATTCATCAGCTTCTGAACAAACATTACTATAGCACAAATGCAGTTAATACTGCCCTACAAGACACTACATATTTTTTTCTCAGCTTAGGATATTAAGCTGATATAAAATGCATCTGCTATGCTCATAAATTTCTACATGTTACGCAATATGAAAATTATGAGAAAGTACCGAAAATAACCAACCCTTGTATGGAACAGCAGCTTTAGGAAAACACATGAATTGTCAAGCATCGACGCTATATTAATATGCAAATATGACCCCATTGTCTGTGTTAAATAATGGCTACTTTGCTGTATGGTTTAGGGAGTGATTGATCGTATCTTGTTTGTCTACTACCACATTATATTATACATTTTTTTAAGATATGCCTAGTACAGAATACTATACGCTAACGCCGATACTGCATGCACCGCCGATACTATTATAAAGTAATAATTAGTACGAGGATCTGAATTATTCTTCATAACACACAGAGGTAATGAGCAATTAATTATTAACAGTTTATATTGGACTGAACTTACGTTCGTGCAACATTCATTATCTATTATTTTATAAAAGACATACCTACTAAGCACTGCATACAATGGAATAAATATAAAATCATACGGCCTGTTAGAAAAAAAGATGATTAAAGAAAATACTGAAAATCGAAAATTTTACACTTAACATTAAGTTAAACAGAGGCACTTAAAATTCCTCCACATAAATGGCCTCACATAAACAACAGCGCGTCTAAATATAAAAGTAAGCCTCTACGCTTCAATCACGACATGAGATATCTGTCTCTACCAAACACAAATTCCAAACAAAGGCACTCAGAAGTTTGTTCAAAAGTACACCTATTTATCACAGGCGTATTAAATTTGATATTCGCATTATTCTCGGCTAAAATATAAACCGTCATGAATAAGCGATGTATCCATAAACAAGTGTAGTTAATAACCGCTTTAATCTCTACTCTTAAGCCTGCCTGGTTACAAAGGCAGATTGGAAAAGTTTTTTCCTTCTGAGAGTCCAATTAAACTTGTTAGAAGCAATTTCCTTTGGTGTGTGCTTGCGCCTCGTCGGCTGCATGTACCTTGCGGTTTTTACAGTAATCATTTCGGTAACACTAACGCGCTGCAGTCGTGCATAACAAGCCAATGCGAAACAGTAATTTAACTTTCCATTGATAACTAGTTTTTCATTTTCAAACGAACGAAGTTTGTTCAAATACAATGCTACAATTGGTTTAGAAAATATTTAAAATGCTGGAGCATACTTCAATGACCGATATTAATAAATTATTTAAGGTTTAAACTGTTGTGGAGCTCATTTTGGACTTTGATTATCAACAAGTTAAAGATGATAATAATTATCAGCCCATAAAATATGTTGTAGAACATTACATCATAATTTAAATTAGTTCTCTTGAAAATGAATTTATTAATTATTTAGAACTATTACAATTTCGTAGTAAACTATTCATTCGTTGCGGTTTCATTGCAGTTGGGGCAACTTTTAACAAGAAATGCTCTATAATCAACTTTAGTATGTGCATTCACGAAATTTGTCTTTGTTAAAATTTACATTTATAATGAGATCGCGAGTTTTCAGTTCTATGTAAAATGTTGAATTTACTTGAGACGGTATTATTCATTTAATAATTGTGTCAAATGAATAACATTGGAGCGAAGAAAATAATTTCTTAAGAAATAATTCTATTGAATTTATAAGTATGTAAAAACCCTGATTATTAAAATTGAGTATTGTTATTTAAATGGACCAAACGGCATTCAATTTACGAAGTCTCTAAAGCTTTCTGTTTTGTTACAAAACTGCAATATAGAATGAACATTATGAACAACATAATGTTCATTACAAAACAATAATTTTGGGGTAT
Organism: Colias eurytheme; assembly: GCA_907164685.1. Taxonomy (NCBI): domain Eukaryota; kingdom Metazoa; phylum Arthropoda; class Insecta; order Lepidoptera; family Pieridae; genus Colias; species Colias eurytheme. Next base: position 12,262 of record CAJQZN010032376.1, on the reverse strand, counting down.
TGTTTTAATTTTAATAATATTTTTTGCCTTCACGATAAAACCTCAATTCAAAATTGTTCAAAATATTCATCAAAAATGTAAAGAAAAGTATACATTTACATTGCCATATAAAAACATCTTATATGTCGTCATAGTACATAATATTATATAGAAACACTAGCGGTCCGCCCCGGCTTCGCCCGTGGTACATATGAAAAATAGATGTTGGCCGATTCTCAGAATTACCCGATATGCACAGAAAATTTCATGAGAATCGGTCCACCCGTTTCGGAGGAGTATGCAGACTAACATTGTGACACGAGAATTTTATATTTAAGATATTTATATGGTAGCCTCGTTTATCTCCATACACCGCATACTGTTAATTAATAATCAAGACATTTGTCACCTCAGTCATCCCGTGACCAACATCTCGGAAGGTATTCCAAAGCTTAGCTTCATGAATAAATTGGATTTTAGTTTGAAACTTGATTCCGGTTTGAGAATATAGAATAACACATTGTTAGGGTTCCGTAGCCAAAATGGCAAAAACGGAACCCTTATAGTTTCGTCATGTCCGTCTGTCCGTCTGTCCGTCTGTCCGTCTGTCACAGCCGATTTACTCGGAAACTATAAGTACTACAGTGATGAAATTTGATGGGAATATGTGTTGTATGAACCGCTACAAAAATATGACACTAAATAGTAAAAAAAAGAATTGGGGGTGGGGCCCCCCATACATGTAACTGAGGGATGAAATTTTTTTTTTCGATGTACATACCCGTGTGGGGTATCAATGGAAAGGTCTTTTAAAATGATATAAAGTTTTCTAAAAAACATTTTTCTTAAAGTGAACGGTTTTTGAGATATCAGCTCTCAAAGTCGTAAAAAGTATGTCCCCCCCCCTCTATTTTTATAACTACGGGGTATAAAATTCTAAAAAAAATAGAGGTGATGCATGCTAATTAACTCTTTCAACGATTTTTGGTTTGATCAAAGTATCTCTTATAGTTTTTGAGATAGGTTGATTTAACTGTAATTTATTATATTTGCTGCTACGGAACCCTTTGTGCGCGAGCCCGACTCGCACTTGGCCGGTTTTTTTAATGTTAGAACTGCCACATTTATGTGAAACAATATCATATTTTGGTTAGTTGTATTGCATGAATCTTAGAGGCTTGGGCGTCAAAGATACTTCACTGTATTCCATTTAAATCGAACGTTTATTCATTTTATATTCTAACATTTTCAATGGCGTCATAAAATTTAGTCTTCAGTTATGCGTAGGTACAGCCATATTAATATCACTACCGCATGAAGAGGTAAAAAATGAAATATTATACATAAAACCCGGACCCTCATTTTTATGCACGGTTACCGTGGAGGTCAAGCCGATCGTACTTGATTAAGTGGCTCGTTACATCAAACATTGAGCACCTAAAATGTTATTCATAAAGCTGAAGCGAGATCAAATGATGTATTCTGTGATATTATAGAAACGGCGAAGGGATGGGCAACTTGTCTCGGCTACTATTTATTCCAGACGAAATTATTGGGAATATTTTATCCTACTAATATTATAAATGCGAAAGTTTGTGAGGATGTGTGTGTGTGTGTGTTTGTTACTCTTTCACGAAAATTTTACTGAACTTATTACAATGAAATTTAGCATACATATAGATGGTAACTTGGAACACATAGGATAGGTTTTATCTCGGAAATCCCACGGGAACGGGAACTACGCGGGTTTTCCCTTGAAAAGGCGGGCGAAGCCGCGGGCGGAAATCTAGTATTATGATAGTTTTAAGTTTACACGATAGTTTTAAGTTTAAATAAAGATTATTTAAAATTCACAGATTTGTAATTGATGTATGAATCTGATGATTATCTGTAAAGTCTTTCAGACTGAAACTTTTCTTATATATTTTTTGTCTTCTACAGGGACCTACAATAGAACTATTTATAATAATTATAACACTTGTAGAAAAAACAAACATTTATTTGTATTATATTGTTATACGGTACTAATTGTATTTTAATTAATGGTTTATTTTGTACTAAATCAGCATTGGCGGTTGGTTGATATAACATAGTCATTAACTACCTTTTGCAATGTAATTACATGATTATTTAGTATAAAATAATATTATCCATCTATTAGTGTAATCACCCTCGTGTTTGTATATATTATAATATCATTGGTAATCAATTGTCCAATGTTTATATAAGCTAGTATACAACTGTTGATCCTATATGTCTTAAAATTAAAACGAAATAAACATAATAAATCTCAACATTAAATAAAGGGAAAAAAATTTCAAAACTGGTTGAATATTTATTGAGTCTATATAATTAAAATATGCAAAATCAAATCTTTAGGTATAACATACATAGAGAACAACAGATAAAGATGTCGTACAGTTCAGGTAAAAACCTATGAAAACTTATCCTATTCATAAAAAAAATTATCCTTTATTTGACATTGGTAAAACTTGTGTGTTTATTCAAATTATTAAAACTTTTATCATTAACATTTTAGTAATAATTGCGTTTGGTAATAACGAAAACCACATAGATATTCGGTTGGGTACTTTCAAAAATTTATGTCCTTTACAAACTTTCATTAGTTTGACTAATATTTATTAAAACGTCTAAACTAACAACAATAAATAATTTAAATGTTTTACTTTGAGTTAAGTACATAGTTCGTAAAATTTACCCATAATACTTATGCATTCCATAATTTACTTTTTAAATATTTCATAGTTTCAATTCATAAAAATTCATAAAATCTTTATTTAGTCGTTCATTTTATTACTAAATATGAAACTTAATATCTCAAAACTTTAATAACCAGGTACGTCTTATTAAAAGTTTAAATCCATCAGTGCACTTGGAGTTCTTTTTTTTGTATTCTACGCTTATTTACTTTACAAGTTAGTGATATTATCTTTTTAATTTAAGAGTCTAGCCAGTGAAAATTATAGAGCTTCTTTTGTTTCAGAGTAATCTCAATATTACAAAAATAATAAACGACTCTATGCACCTGAAATAATTATTTCTAAAAGAAAACATCCTTGTAAAAATATTTAGAAAATAAAAATTCTTCTAGTACTTTCATTATAATTTACGTACGAAATACAAAAGGATTGTCTGTGTCACGCAATATTTGCCTACTAATTGGAGAAAAATTTATACTCAATCTTTATTGGAAATGAGAATAATCAGTTGAAACTTTAATCAGGCATGGCGTGCTCAAAAACATGCAATTAACGTTGGTAACTTTTACAAAGAATACAATTACAAGCGTTTGTTTGAAAATTACTGAAATGTACACATACATTTTTCATTTGTATCGCGACTTGAAAGAGCTATTTGAGGCTGAAAATTCCATGAAATCCAATTTATATTGTAATGAACATTCGTTATTAATTTCTATTAATATGTACAAACAATTTTGAAATGTTCCTTATTGATATGCTTAACCATTATTGAAATTTTAATATAGCTAAAACACATAATTAGATTATGTTCTCACCGCATTTTCCTGCTATGAGCGTTTATTCTATAATCTACAGCGCTTGCCAAATGTAGGTTAGAATATTTCGTTTTTCACTTGTCTTTTTCTTCTGCATCAGCCGGTATCCTCACGATTTTCTTCACCCTTCGAATTAGTTTAAATATGTAAATTTGTAAAATCTATTTAATTTACAGGTACTCGCCAACTTTAAGCTTTTTCACCAGAGATGTGCAAGGATGCGTAGCGAGGAATGATTTTAAAGAACCAATTTTGAGCTCTACAGGTAATTCTTTCGCATACATCAAAGATGGCACACGTTAATAAACGCACACATTGCCACGCACACACACACAATGATTCCAATGTAGCGTGTCACACGACCACGCAGTATGTGCACGTCAAGCGCAAAGAGCTTTTAATCACACCAGCAGGAACGGTTTGCTTTCGGTTTGCAGCGCTTTGTTGCGCACTAGGTTGAAATAACGACCTGGTTATACGTAAATGACAGATGATGTACTTCATAATAATATAACGTTAAGTATGTTTTGTTGCTTAGGGTAATAACAATAATATGATGCTTATTATAAAAATTATGATACCAAAAAAACATTGAATTTCGGAGAACATTGTTACCTATCCGAACGCTTTTATCGGGTAATTTCTTACAAAAACAATTCCTCGACTGCGAATATTATGTATAATTTTATAAAATCCCCAACAGTTTTTCTTAACGAAATCTCATTTTCTAATGTCGAAAACAATCCGAAATGTCCAAGTGAAAATATAATTCGACGAATGCTGCAGTAATCTATACAATCTTTCCAGAGCAATATTTGCGTATCGTCTTTGACAAAATATGGGAGGTATGTTCTATTCATAAAAATATTGTCGTTCTAGTTTAAACCGTAGGTACGGAAAGCAATTTTCCGCGTGAATGAGAGCTGATATGGTTACAGTTACAATATACAGGTAATAAAACTAGAGTGTATTAGATTGGATTTAGATACATGCATGACACCGGTGAATCTATCTTTGAGATCATTTCCAATCATTTTGATGTAGTCTTTGAATTCGTCAATGTTTAGAGTGCTCTTTATATTTTAGTATTTGATTGTATTAGATTACTCGTTGTTTAAAATTAAAAAGGTTATGCCTGTTTTAATTATGACATAACTAGTGGTCCGCCCCGGCTTCGCCCGTGGTACATATTTCGCAATAAAAGGTAGCCTATGTCCTTTCTCGGGTATCAAAATATCTCTATACCAAATTTCATGCACATTAGTTCAGTAGTTTAGGCGTGATTGAGTAACAGACAGACAGACAGAGTTACTTTCGCATTTATAATATTAGTATGGATTCGCAAATACGTCTTAAAAAAATACTAGTACAATACAAATATTATACAGTTTAGTTTTATCTCGTAATTTTTAACATACACGAACTATAATTAACATTATAATTGGAATGTTAGAATTGGTTCGATTGGTAACTACACTAAGATTTTTCAGTCAGATCCGTATTTCCAAAATAGATTTTTAACAACTTTAATGCATAAGTTGTAAAAAACTTGATGTTATTCGGTCGAGATGAGTATGAATCTAATATATTCATCAATTAATTAAGCTGTCACAGACAGACGTCTCGGATTAATTAGGTTCTGACGTGACGTTTAACGCCGTAGTTAGTTGCTAATATTTTAGTTTTAATCTTAAATTACGTTCATATAAATACTAACTTGCTATAAATTTTAAAATTCAAGGTTTTTTTTTTATTTAAATGAAGGTATATTCCTATAGAATAGAACTAAAGTACATTAAAGTTTTGTTGATTATTTAGGTTTAAAATTAAATATAAGTACGTGTGTTATTTTTCATTTAATATTGGTATAAGTTTAACACAGATTTTTTTTCCGATTGACGAATTATTCAACGATATTACGAAGTAAAATGTAAAAGCTCGGCCACAATATCTTTTTTTATTACAACTCACTTTGGTATGTTCAGCTTTTTCCTAGAACTCTGTAAAAATTATTCATTAAGGGATAAACGCCCTTTTATGATAAATTTCCCTTTTTTAATACCTACATTTTATACGTTTCATGTAATACTAAGTTTCCTAGAAAATATGCTATCTATTAACCACTTGTAAGCGTAATTAGGTTCTAAGAATTTATACCTTAGGATATGGCACAAAGCCACATTTTTGTAATATAAATTTAGATAGCTCTCATACAATAAGGATATACGCTTCAAGTATTTTTCCCAGTAACAGACCGAAATAACGATATATAGGCGCGAAACGATATATTTGTCGTAAAAATGTTTACCGTGAGTTATGTATGCGTATCTATGGACTTTTATGAGACATATATCTCAAACAAGACTGATACTTTGCATAATATTTTTTTATATCATCGTGCCGCTTTTCCTACCGTATAAACGTACAATGATGAAACAAGTATTGCTATAATAATCTGAATGCAAAGCTCGATTCGATTTTACTAGTACCTACATAAGTTTGTGTTAGAATGTCTTTCAGTAACAACGATTCAAATATTAATTAGAGCATAAATAATTAAATTGATTTCAACCGCATTACTATTCCTGATATTGTAGTAGAATATTATTTATAACTAACAAAACGATGATAATTTAATTACGATGGCGATTTAAAGTACTGCCTGTTATATTTGTATACAGGTTACTCTGACGGTTGGTATTTGACACAAGACAATCCTAATCCGATGTGAGATTTGAGTTTTGGATGAGGGTACTATAATTAGCAAGGATTAGAGAGTAGAGACATCTATCTCGATTTCCGCATGGTTGTTATCTTTGATATCCGTCTTCTATTGGACAGCTTTACATTGCTTTAAGCGACATAATAATGTTGACTTTGGGGTCAAGCGACTTTGTAATGATTTAATTTTATATTTATCAGTTTTTACGTTTTGCCACATATTTTTTTAATGTATTGGTACCAAACGCGATATTAAAATCTCAAATCTGTGGTTTATTCCCGAATCGTTTATAAGTAGTAAATTAGTATTAGTAATAAGTAGGTAATTACCTAAAACAGAATAATATAAGTTTGCCGATTTTCGTTTGTTTTGATGTTTTGTTTAGAAAAATATCTAGAAATTATTGGCTTGCGTTAACTTCGAGATAATAATATTATGAACCTTCTCGTTAAAAAATATAGCTTTTAAACTGAAGGACATAATGGAAACAGTATCCTTTAAGTTTATTCGTTACATACAGGAACTGATAAATATTTACAAAATATTCCTCTTTATAATATTATTATTAATGTAGATATCCGAGCATTGTAACTGTGTCTACAATATAGAACATAATTTCCAACCAATTAAAGTGTCAACAATTTAATAGCACACCACAAGCGTTTAATTTATTCATCACTATGGAAGGACTTCTTCAAAATAGGTATCCTTGAATTGGAAATCAATATCGAACCTGTACAATAGGCGTAGTGTCCACAGAAGTTTGAAGCATTTTCACGCATTGGGAATTCGTAACGAAAACTTTTATTGACTGTGTGATCCCGGGAGAACATTGGTAAACATTCTGTGATGCAGTATTTTTCTTCTATATTTTCTTTAGCAATATTGTACGTAATACGCAAGGTCTGTATGGGATTTATTTGAGTATAGCTATTAATAGAACAATTCTACTTTTATGTTTCGAGAAAATATGAAATAAAACATCAAAGTTAGTGTTTTAGTTTTGTTTCAACAAAAAATAACCTTCTACATGATTTCTACCAATTCATAATGATTACGCTATCAGTAGGCACAAAAACTCGACAAAATTCTAAATAGAAATGTATGAAATAAACAATATAAAAAAGCGAAGTATGATAATATAATATTGAGTAGGTAACATTTTCATCTAATCAACAAAAACTACATACAACAATAAAACAGCAAATAAACATACGTAAAAGAAACAATTTATATCTAATTAATTAATGTGTGACACTAATAGAGATGAGGTACATTATAAACAACGAGTGGTTCGAACGAAGCGTTTGTAATTAATCAAGAATTAATTACCCGAAATGTATTCAAATAGTTAACCAATACGAAAATTTAACATATAAATTTGACGTGATAATCAGCATGTTGAAATGCAAAGCGAATACTTTCAAGCGTTGATTAATTATGAATAATTTCATGTTTTTAAATCATTCATTGGTGATGTCATTGAAATTTAGGAAATAAAGCAAATTTAAAATCAGCTGTAAGCACTAAGCAGTTAACTAAGTACAAGAATAGTTTCAATCCAAGATTTGGCAGATATCTAAGCTAATGCGTTATCATTAATGTTCACATCTATTCTCCATTTGTACGGAACGCTGTATATTATTAATATGAAAGTCCCAACAAAAAGAGAATTACCAAACAATCAAAGTAAAAACAATATCTTTTGTAAAAACAATTTCACCAACCGAACAGATCGTTCAGGAACAGAGAGCTGAAGCTTAAACATAGAAAGTCATTATCTTCGCGGTCTCAAGCACTATAAACTCAGATGAGCTCCGATTCTTTATAATAGAAAAGGAAAAAAAAAAGATTTCAGAATAACGAGAAAGACCAAACGGAGCGTAAAGCCTCGTTCGATCCGATCATTCGACCATGATTTTAAGGTTCTATCGATAGCATTAATCTTTATTGTTGGTCTAGTGTCCATTTAGGAAAATAAAAGATTGCTCTACTTTCTGCATTGAGATGATCTAGATAATGCTGAGCGTTTAAAATGCGCAGGAAAATGTTCTGTTATTGAAAAGAAAATGGTCTATGGACTACGTTGAACAAAGTCATAAGGACTGACGAAACAATAAAAAATACAAAATCAAACCTAAAGTAAAATATAATAATGTGAAACGAATTTTTTTCGTAGTTTATAACTGAATACATCCGATTAGACTCCTATAAAATATATTAGTCACCTGTGTAAGCACATTCATCGCCCGTAATTTTATCTTTACTAATAAAAATCGGCCATATATAGCTGTTATTACTTGTAGAAAAACTTTATATTCTAAAAGACATAACTACTATACTTAATTACTATAATATATTGTATTAGAGCATTAAACTTTTAAAACTATCATAAAGTTAATTTCAAGCATAAATAGGCACTTTACTATGAATTTTAAGCTTGAGTAGCACATGTATAAAGTTTGTTGAATTGGAGTTATAAAATCCAAATTGAACTTTATAATTTCCGTTTTATAAGTACTGTACTCAAAGGTGTAATTGAGAAGAGAACAGGGATTAATTCAAGCAGAAATGTATCATGAGTGCAGACGAATGTTGGTGCAAAGCTACGCAGGCGCGTTTTCTACCCAAATCGCAGTGACGGTTGTTCCATCACTACGAACGCTCGTAGCGCATCCCTAATCGGTACGATTTTCCGAACGCCGGTTACTGGCCGTTGATAAAAAAAGTTTATAGTCTATGCGCTTTAAAAACAAACACGATTAATGTTCTAAATTTGAATGCCGTCTCAAAAAAAATGTGTAGTGACTTCGCGCTCTTTTGTTAAAAGTTTGCAAATTCTTTTGTGGAAGTGTTTTTGTTTTATTTGGTGTAAAGTGCGTGGTATTTAAAACTTTGTGATTAATTTGACTTGAAAAAGTTTGTGGTCATCGTGGTTAAACATTTTCGCTGTATTCTTTGATCGTAAAGAAATTTGGAACTCGGTAAGTCGTTCAATAATTGTATCAAATAAAGTATTTATTTTGTACAATTTTATGTTGTAATAAATGGCACGCAAAAGAGTTTTACGACTGGCGTTTACAACATTTTCAGTGACATGCAATCGTAAAATTCTTTTAATCTCAGGAGAGGTAGCTTAACGCCGGACCCGTTAAGCGTAATAGCTTTACAGCTTTTGAACCTTTTCAATAACTTAATGACGTACATTGAAATATAAAATTGTTATCAAGCATTTCAAGTTTTAAATGTTATTCGTAGTAAAATTGGAATATTTTAGCACGTTTATGCTTTAAGTTAATATAAATTATTGGTATCACATATTAGAAATAATTAATTTTATTTAATTTTAAGCAAACTGCTTACAATCAGGTTAATTACAGTTATTTATAGCTAATACAATTTTCTTCAAAATTAAATGAAATTGAATAGAACGTATTGTAAAAAAATAGTAATATTAAAAGTGTTGTTGAGCCGTTTATGATTGTATAAACTTTTTTCCTGTTTATGTTTTTCTTATTGATGATACCTAATTATATCCATTCATATAATATGGATTATTTTAGTGAAAGGAAAAAATACACTGTATAATGAAAGTCTACATGCAACATTTTTATTATATTTAATTTCATGTATCTAATGAGCATATCATTTATGAAATTTTGCAAAATTATAATATATTGGTTCTTTTTCTTAGAAATTTTATAAATGTTACACTAAAAGCCTTCTTCTGTTCTTACAACAAATAAGTTTCTATAAGTTTCTATTAATAAATATTAATAACAATTACGCTAAGAGGAATTCGGTGACAGTAGTAGGTAGTAGGTACCTACTTGTCCCTATACCGTTTGCGATAAGCTAATAAAAGGGAATTCCCAAACCAAAAAAGGTTATTGATTGAAAATTAAACTTTTCAATCAAAACTTTTATGAATTTTTATACCTTGTTTTAATTCAGTCTCAGAACTTGATACAGCTCAGCTGTTCAAGAATAATTCAATCGGAATATGAATTTTGTATGTATATTGTATATCGAGAATATGGAAAATAATTCATAAATATTTTATGAACGGGAGCGCGAAATATTTGTAAAATGAAATTGAGACGAAGAAGCACCTGTATTGAAATTGAAATTCGTGTCACGTAAAGTCACAATGAAGATCAATATTTACGAGATAAACGCTGCACGTTGGAAACCTCGATAAAATATTTATACGAAACTATGAAACTCCGCTTGTTAGACTCGTTTGCCTCATAGTACTGAGACCGTATATCGGACAATGCAAATAACTTTTACTGCCTTTGTCTCCTTTAGTAAGAATCTTATCGCGAATACTTAAAATCTCTGATGCTATATCTCTATATCTCTGATGCTCTGGAGAATATAAAGCATAATGAATGGGCTTATGTTGAGGATAATCGGGGCATTATCAATATCAACGTTTATATTTTAACTAGCTTTCCGCCCGCGGCTTCGCCCGCGTTTTCAGAGAAAACCCCGTTCCCGTAGGATTTCCGGGATAAAACCTATCCTATGTCCTTTCTCGGGTATCAAAATATATCTATACCAAATTTCATGCAAATTGGTTCAGTAGTTCAGGCGTGATTGAGTAACAGACAGACAGACAGAGTTACTTTCGCATTTATAATATTAGTTATTTTAATATCTGTAGTAAATAAATAAATAAGTGACGCGAATCGAGTTCTATACGACTAAAGCTTTATTAGATTATTTCAACAATTTTTATGCCATTGTTGTACGGTCATAACGATATTAAATCAGCAGAGATTTATTATATAGAGCTAGTACGTTTAAAGAACATCCAAATTTTTACGGTGTATTTATTATTATCGCAGACACCCGTAACAACATGAATTTTTACTTAAGACGAGTCTATGAAACGAAATATACGAATTACCTTCTTTCTGCATGCCTAAATAATTATACGTCGTATTAACTATGTATAATGTATTATTATGTGTATGAAGAAATGAGTCTTGGTCAATATGCACTTAATAGGTATAATAATTGGTTTATTGCCAAAAATACAAATAGCTATGCAATGGCTTAAAATGATACCGGTGGATATAATCGTATAAGTAAATCATTCGACGATTCACAATTGCTTTCAAGAAACCTAAACGGATGAATCAATGTTTGGGATTAAATAAACGTTTTATCGATAGAAACATGAGCCCTTAACTTATAAGCTTGTTCAATGCCCTTACTAGCTACGTAAGTAGAACACCGCAAACTTTGATACGCGTCTTAAAATACTTGTGTAAAAGTGAATAAAATGACTTCCATGTTCAATGCAGGCCCGATATTACTTGCTAACTTTCTTATAGAAGTCTAGACAAGTTGATTTCGATTTAAGTGGAATTGAATGTCGACTGTGATGCCAATTTGTTTCGAAATAGACTTGCCGTGTTTATTGTGAGAATTAAAATGAACTTCACTTTGAAAAGCTTCGGGATGAATACATAAATATTATTGTCAATGGAGATGAGATGGTGGAGAGAAGCTTCATGATCTATTGCAAATATTTTATTGTTTTGATATAGTTTCATTTATTTTAAACTGATGAAATAAATTGCAAAGTTGAACAGAACAATAATTTCTAAATTTATAATTATTTACCTTAATTTTGAAAAGTTTTTATCCTGTATCAATGTAATAGCTACATGGATACAAAAAGTTGGTTTTTGGTCAATCTAATTTAACCTAGACAATAAATCAGTCCAACGCGTTGTTTTTGAATAAACTTTTTGTTTCGATAACTCGTTTGTAACATTTGCCCGAAACAGACGGTCGCTTTAGTAAAGTTTAAACCAACATTAATACTGTTTTTATTCAACGTTAAACGATTGTGCCCTAAATACACAATAATATTGTTATTTATGGTTTATTGTTACTTTGGGCTGTTTATAAAATGTGTTATTAAAGACTTAGCAACGAGAATAAATTCTTTGTATTTCAGTTAATAGCTGTGTTTTACCTGAAAATAAAACACATATTAAATACTT
>CAJQZN010032375.1:0-15764 GCA_907164685.1 Colias eurytheme | reverse complement strand
GCGGCACATTTACGGAACCTATTACCCGTGAATAAAGAGCTTTTACTGTAATATGGAAAAACATCAGCTATTTTGTTACACAATCGAGGAGAACAATCGCTTAATATGAGCAAAAACTTACTTCATCCTCCTGAATCAGTTTTGTTTTATTTTCCCATGTAACATATTTCAGACCGCGAAGTCTAGACAAATCTGAATAGCAGTTAGGATCCTCACAATTGTACCTGAAAATTTGCAATAATATTTTTAATTTAAATAAACATACTGTATGTCGATTACATTAGATCTCTTTTTCCAGGCACATCAAACCTATTTTTATACTGACGTAAAGACACATTCCTTCAAAACTTAAGCCTTGAATTCCGCACCTTCTCTACATTCTTAAGTATGACTCGTTTTTTAGTTAACAATTTTATAAGAAGTGTTGTAGTCATTTTTCATTAAGGTTTATGAGAATGGATGTATGGAACCTTTTAAAACTGACTCTGACTTTAAAACAGTTGATCTGTTATCAAATGTAGATAAAATTTCCCACAGATATGAAAGCAATACATTAGGTAATTTAACATATTCAGTTTGAATCATGATTTAACAAGTCATACTTACACTTCAAACACTGCTGCCCAATCGGGAAGGAACAATAAATGTGTCAACCCAGCTCCATGCATTCCTATGAACACATCAGTGTTGTGAGTCATTTCCAATTGTTGTGAGAAAGGTATTGTTCTGTCATACACAACTCGCTCCACATGGTATTCTTTATTCTTAAGCAATTCCTTCACTATTTCCTCTTCGTTCATTATCTTTCGATAAGTAGTGCCTCTTGATAATAACGTAATCCTAACTTTGTCATTTTTACGTATATGCAGTGGTATCTTAAGAGAATGTAAAATATGTTTGGAAAATGCGTGAAATAAACCACTTCTTTCACATCCATATATCTGAAAATATTAGAAAATATAACTATTTATAATGTTGCAATTTTCTTTTTAGGACAATAGTTAACATGGTAGCTTAAAAACATTTTATCTGATAAATAAAAGGATATTATTTATTTTTGCAGGGCATGTTCATTTTATCATCATGATCAAGTCTTTTTCTATTCTTTCTACTATATTTTGATATACAGTTATTTTCTGAATGATATAAATACAATACAACCAGCTTCCGTTTCATATGGCTTTGTTGTCAACTTACCACAGGTGTATTATAGTAAAGTCCAAATATCATGCGTGGTAAAAGAGGAAATACAACATTTTTGAAACATGCAACTTTTCCTCTGAACATTTTTAAGTCCCAAATGGGATTAACAGTAAAAGCTTTAAAAGCATCTTTGAAGGCAGATTCATATGTAAATGTTTCCCAAATAAGAATGTGATTGTCCTTTGAAAATGTTGTTGGATGAGTAGAATTGACATGCAATGATGCATACAAGTTAAAGAAATCACAGAAATGGTGATACATATTCACAGCTGAAATTAAAGAAAAAAAAAATGATGTCATCAGATTAGTATGTACAATATTTACAGACAGTAAATCAAATTTCATAAACTTACTTGCATCTAATTTCATGATGTATGTTGGTTTTTCTATTACTATATCACATTTGCTATCTTTTATTGGTCTTTCCGGTGTTCTTATAAAATTAACAAACTCAGGTGCCCAGGACTGCAATGCACTCATGTGTTCTGCTTCTTTCATTAATCGGTCAGAATAAAAATTGCAATGTCCTCCTGTAATTGTATTAAAAGAGATGATAAATTTAAAAGTTTACTCTTTAGATAGGATTATATTTCCTCTAATAAAAGTTAAAATTGACTACAGGCAACATACATACACATTTTCAAACATAAGCTATAAGTACCATTAATAATTAATTATTGAATCATATGTATTTTACACATTCATATGTTATATTTTTAATCACTGACACCTACACAGTTTATAAACCTTCTTTGTATTGTGTAAACATTAACAACATGCCCGCATGGGAGCGTTTAACGTAACATTTTTGGATATTTCTCGTTTTATTTTTAAAAATTTATTATCGCCATATTACTCATTAGGTTAAGTACTTTCGATATCAGTTTAAAGTTTTTTTATATCTGCAATAGTTACGGAATAATCGCTTGTGCACACTTTACATCCTGTATATAGATTTATAGAAATTAATTTTATATTCAGTTTTGTGCATAAGTATTGTGCATAATGTTACTTACCAATCTGACCAGGTCCCAGAATATCCATTTTATATCTTAAATTGTTTCCACGACCAACAAGGCCAGTAAAGTTAAGCATGAGATTCCGACCTCTACAAAATCTATAAAAGATAAATACATTTGATTATTTAATGATATCTATTTATTATCTTTAAATCTTACTTTTACTTGCTAAAGCATATACAGTGTAAACTCTATAATATAACGACACTCGATTTAACGACAAACTCTCTAAAGCGTCAAAATCAATTGCCTTTGGTTGGTTTAGCTTATCTACCATACAATGATACACTCTACATAGCATCACACCCACTCTCACGACAACAATTAAGTAATAAACTCGACGTCATGCATACCGAACTTTCTAAGAAATTCGTTCTTTTGTTTACAAATTGGGATTGCTTGCACGTGTAGACTGTTTTTGACCATGACTAATAAATATGAGTCTTGGATTATCTATACGTTATCATATTCTTAGTTGCTCACAAACTTTCAAACTGTAAACATGGCTAGTAAAAGAAAATCATTGTGTATTGACGAAAAAGTTTTATTGATACGCGCAATAGAAACGGGAGAGAAGATAAGTGATGTTGGCAAACGCTTTTGATTTAGTCGCTCTACCGTGTCCACAATATGGAAAAACAAGAAAAAAGTTTGGAAAATCCAAAAGTGCACGACTCATAATGCTCATTTAATTATGAAATATAAAAAAAAAAAAAACTTATTGTAGTTTTCGTTTTTTATTAATTGCAATTAAACGACACTGAATTAATTAATCATTCGCATTCAGTGACCTACAATCGTCGATTAGAATATTAAAAAAAAAAAATTAACTCAAATGATGGATTTTTTCACAAGTTATAGTGTTGGAAATTAACTCAAATGATGGATTTTTTCACAAGTTATAGTTAGTCAGGTTTCACACATGACGGACAGGAAAATTTTTTGACCTATTTCGGTGTTTTTTTCCAATTCTATTGAAGTAAATCAATTTTTAAAAAGTATGGGATTAATCTCCATTAAATTATCTCGACAATAGTATGCAAAATATCTTGATTCCGTGAACTAACAAGGCTATAATAATAAGAATAGCTGCAAAAATGAGGCGAAAAAAATTTTTCGATCGTAAAGCACTCTCTGATGCTTCGCATCATGAGTCGTGCAAAAATCCTCCAAGCTGAGGGCGAGGGAAAATCTTCCAAAAAATTAAAAGGACTCTTCTCTCCATTTAACGCCAACTCTATATAACGCCATAAAATGCACAGTCCCTTCGGTGTCGTTATATAGAGTTTACACTGTATTTTCATACCTTAAATATTTAGAGCACTCTAGAGAACTGTCATCAGGGATAGAGGCTTCGCACATTACCATTAGTTCATCTATTTGCTCCTTTACATAACCTAATAGAAAAATTCTGAATTAAAACACTTATAATTTTGAAAGTACCCACTGGATAAAGAAGCTTAAAGAAAAAATTTACAAGAACTTATCATATTTACTTGTTTTTGGCCTAAGATAGCATAATATTGCGTGGCCACATCATCAAGGAGTTGTTTGCCAACAGGGCACAAATCTATAGACAAGACGAATTCCTATCTTATTTTATAATAAAGTAGAAATTAAGAAACTTAAACCATAAGATAGACCCATACTAATTTTATAGAGCAATAAAAATCTTACCAAAATCAGCTTGAGTATAGAAAGTTTCATATTGAGCTTGTTTTGATTTAACCCAGCCTCTGTGATCACCAGGACATCGAGGCCGTACATGATAAGAATTTTTTTGATTACAATCTGTTTCATAGCCCCAACAAGCTTTCCTATCTAAAAATGATTTGTATGGACAATTTCCATCTTCCGAACAAGATTTCGCAATATCAGGAAAAGAATTGAATAAATATACGAAATGTTCAGGTGGAAGATTAATGTCTTGAACATTAATTGAAGAAACATTATTCCAGAACAAAAATAATGTTAATAATTTTATAATCATTTTTACTTTACTCAATAATACACTCGTAATAAGTACAATTATAACTTGAAATGTCGTCCGTAAAATTCTCTTCTTCCTAACAAATTATCATAATATGTAAAGTTAAAAATAATAAAGATTTAAGTTTTGTTTCAAGGTTATAATCTAAAAAGTAAATAATCGCATCGCCGCTAAGATGCGAAGTGAAATATTGTCAAAATCATGTCATTGTCATCTGTCGTATAATTTGACATTAAATCAAAATCAGCTGACTACAATGCATGTTTTCGGCGGGCCCGCGGGGTAAAGTGCGCGGCGCGCAGCCGGCAGCGCGGTCGCGGTGGCATGAATTTAAAAGTACCTATCATGGATCACGGCAGGTACAAAAATAGGCCTTTTTTATAGGTGGAAGTCACAGGTGGAAGTTCTGTATTTAATAAAGAAATCGTTTTGTGGGTTTCTTCACATTCAACACGACAACAAACAACATACAAACTTGTGAATATCATTTCTTTTAATTTTTATACTTTATTGAGCAGCATTCGACCAAATTTTGACTAAAGACCTGTGGACCTGAATAAAATCCAACTTTATATTTTAATATGAATATTACTTTTTTGAAAAGCGCCGTATACATATTATATTGTATAATTTATTAAAAGTATATAAAAAAAATGTCATGTAAATATGTTGTCGTCTCTAAATATAAATTAGAGTTACTTTTGAACTGTGTTTACGTACCAAATTGTGATCGAATCACGAATTATTTGTTAAATTATATTTTATTACAGAGTTTATATTATAACGGACAAAAGAAAAATAAATCGTCGTTTATAATCTATGAAATATGCCTTTGTTCTTCGACAGATGTCACTGTGAGTTTCGCGCCTTTTCCGGAAATAAATCCGGCGGGGCTTTCTGGTTTTGGGTACACGTGAACAGCGTCATCCAATCAGCTGGTAAATTTTAAGACCGGCGCCACTTTGTCATCAATGTTGTCCACAGTGATTGTTTAAACTTTTTCATGAAACATTCTAATTAAACATTTATTGTGACTTTGTTTTGTGTTGAGTGGCTAAATCTTAGGGGCTAGGTGTTTTTTATTTGCAGTAGAACGTTGCCTACAGCATTTTCTGACCTTCGAAATATCCCAAATTGTCGCCATTTTGACCATGCAAGTTAATTTGTTGTAGTTTATTTAAGTGTTTTACACATAATTATCACCATATATACGTAAATGGATACCTTATTGCATGGAGTATTGCGAAAATGTCACAGAAAAGTAGTGTAGTAAATTTTGTAATACATGACGCTAATGGTTAGTACATGGTGCCGCCAAATTTCTCAATGTTATTTGCCTACTTCTTTTTTCAATGGTATTTAGTGTTAGGTTAAAAAATATTGTATTTTTACATCTAGGAATCAGTATAAATCATTGCCTAGTATTGTGATTAATTATTTGTGCCTTATACTTAATAAGTAATACATTCAACATAGGATTAAATTATTACAACTTTTAGGAAAGCCTCAAATGGTTAAGGTAGTGCAAAACCCTAACAGTCAACCCCTTACCGAAATAAAAATCAAACAAACCCCTGTGAAAATTTACAAGTTAGCTCAACCAGTAGAAGGAAACATTAAGGCAAGTTCCTAGCTGATCTTAATATATAGAAATTCTCAATCAGTAGGTAAACAATGAGAAATTTACATGAAATAAACTACTGTGTATTTAACATATGGTCCACCAAATTTTTTTCATTAGTTGTTTTGTGTTGAGCTTAAGTAAATAGTACAGCTTTAGTTTCATGTCTTGTCATGCTTCTAGGTAGGAATTCCATATGATTCATTAGGGTATCCATTGTTACCTTTGTTTTTTTTATTTATTTATAGAATTAAATATTCTGATGTAAATATCAGCTGTTTCTGTTGTATATTTTGATTGATTGTGTATGTGCAAGTTGAAGTATACATATTATTTTTACAATGCTGTAAATTTAGCCCTATCTTTTACAGCCTCAAGCATATCAACCTATTAAACTGACTGGCATTAAACATACATCAGGTATGTTAGATTATTCAGTATGTGAAGTGCAAGCAAAGTGCAAATAAATTTTATGAATTTATCTCTTTCAGAGCAATTAGAAGAATCTCTTACTATTTCTACACCACAAGAAGTTGCTACATGTGTTGAGCCTGAAACAAATTTGAATAAATCATTGGTGTGTAATTTAAACACAGATTTTTATTGAACTGAGGTGTTATTAAGGGAATGAATAATTAAAATTATCAATTAACTAATTCATGTGAAATTTTCAGATAAAAGTACAAAATCCATTTACTGAAGTAAACTTAGAATTTGTACCTAAATTAGTTCCAATTGTACGAAAAGGTGAATTAACAACAGATAGCAAACAAAGTGAAGCTTTAAGTATGTCTCATGCATCTCGGAGAAGACATGATTCAGATAATGATGCCCCAACAGAATAGTAAGTAAATTGTAATATGTAAAGTTTGTTGTATGACATTTATTACTTTTAACTTAGATGCATGTTTCACATGGTTAATATTGTGAACATACATACAAAGCTACAAAGATAAAGTCCCTGAACCAGCTGTGGAGACGAATATTAAGTAAGAAAACTTGTATGTTAATTAAGTAAACTTGTGGAATACTGTTTGATTCATATCAATAGGCTCATTGTTCTCAATTTAAAAGCAAATTTCATACTAAAATATAGGATATTGGTATATTTGATTAATGTTACTTATAAGGGTAAAAAATTTCATTTACTGATCTAATAGTTCTTTAGATAACCTAACTTAAATAATCCCATGTTTTATTTCTCTTGAATAAGCAACTAAATTTGTTGAAATTTGTGTGGTAGTAGTTGTACTTATGTACCAAGTCCTACTAGTATGTATATATGTATAAAGATTTTTACAACTCACTAAATAAGTTATTTTGTATTGTACTAGCTTTTAACCCGCGGCTTCGCCCGCTTTGTCTAAAACATAATAAATTATATATTAAAACCTTCCTCTTGAATCACTCTATCTATTAAAAAAAACCGCATCAAAATCTGTTGCGTAGTTTTAAAGATTTAATCATACATAGGGACATAGGGACAGAGAAAGCGACTTTGTTTTATACTATGTAGTGATTACATTAGCCTGTAATTGTGTCCCAATGTTGGGCAAAGGCCCCCCCAAAGCGCTTCCATGAATCACAATCTTGGCTATTTTAGACCAGTCTCTATTAAATTGGTCCAGTTCAATCCGCCATCTTTTCTTCGGCCTGCCGCGATGCCTTCTTGTCTGGGCTCCACAATGTCGTTACCTTGGCCCACAGTTCGTCCAGCATACATCTAATATCCCCTATACAGCTCCATTTAAGCGAAGCGGCTTTTTGCGCTACATCGGCGATCTTAGTTTTGGAGCGCAGCTCGGTGTTTCGAACACGATCTGTTAATTTAACACCCAGTATGCTTCGCTCCATTGACCTTTGACAGACCTTCAGATTGGACTTTTATTCATTTGTCAAAGACCAAGTTTGTGCAACATAAGTTAAAATTGGAAGAATACACATGTCCATAAGCTTCCTTTTGATGTTTAAATAACGGGTCACACTGTTTAACTCTTTTTTATTTGAAATTTTGGACCAGTTGTCTGTAATGTTATTGAAGCTGTAATTTTGTTATATGTTAATTATTAATTAATTAAATTAAGTTGATAATTATTAATAAAATATTACTTCTGACAATTATAGCACAACAAAAAGGCGTAAGCATGCAGACAAAGTTGGAAAAGGGTTAAGGCATTTTTCAATGAAAGTTTGTGAAAAAGTCAGAAATAAGGGTTTTACTTCATACAATGAAGTTGCTGATGAACTGGTCCTTGAATTCGCCACTGGAATACATGGATCATCTGATAGCCAAGTGAGTTATATTTTAATTTATTTTATTTAAACCTATCGTATCATTGTCGACCAAGGAGCTATTGGGGCGGCTGATAGTAAGTACTAAGTGCTACAACCGCCCATGAACAAGTATAATCAACTAAGTAATAACTTTGTGTTACTTCCACCTTCCCTTTACAACAATCAAAGTTGAATGTATATTGTAATAACAAGGAAAATTGAATTTCAATAAATTTTTAATAATCGTGACTCGCATTAGACTAACCTACAATATATATATGCACTAGCTTTCCGCCCGCGGCTTCGCCCGCGTTTTCAAAGAAAAACCCACATAGTTCCCGTGGGATTTCCGGGATAAAACCTATTCTATATGTTAATCCAAGTTATCCTCTATATGTGTGCTAAATTTTATTGTTATCGATTCAGTAGTATTTGCGTGAAAGAGTAACTAACATACATACCTACACACACATACATCCATCCTCACAAACTTTCGCATTTATAATTATTAATAGGAATTAGGATTAGTAGGATAGGATAAGACGACCTAATACAGACTGTAAATTGACATGTACTTAATTACTAGCATCTCGTCTGGATCTGCTCGAAAATAAGTTAACGTTTAAAATCCGTTAAAAAAATTGGTTGTGTGTAAAGTAGGTTTACGATCGAGATGTTTACGTGATAACGTTTTATTGGTGGCAGCGCTCGAGATGAGACGGGAGATCGGTCCGTCTCTCTCTCATTATACCTTTTTTTTTTAAGTGGGGAAATCTTGCATAGATACCCACGGCCTCCGGGGAAAGGGCCATGGGTTATGTCGGATTCCTACCGACCAAAACCCCACTGTGTTCCGTCAAGCCGCATCAACGACGGGGCCACGGGTATAGGTAGAATTCTTCCGTGACCCCATCAGCAGCTGCCCGTCTCCAGGCCAACACAAACTATGAGCCCGCCAGCTCTGACCTCATGGGGCGGCGTGAGCGGAACACGTCTCACGCCGCTTCAACTCACCGGACGATGGACTAAATCCCCGCTCCATCGCCCGGAATTATAATTTGCGATCGCGCTCGTGAGGTTTTGGTGTGACACAAGTTTCTGAACATGTCACCCGACTAAAACGATTTTAAAAACGTTATCACGTTAAAATCTTTAATTTCTATACACATAATTAATATTGCAAATACGCCATGGCCCGCGAGTACTTCGGCGCGCCGTGAGCGCGCGCCCCTTCGTGTGTTTGCACGTATTATAAATCAATAGACTACAGGCTACACAGATGCCGTACAAAATCAAATAACCAAATTTTTTATGAAATCCCTTACAAAAATGGTGGTCCACAAAGTCGGTATTTATTTTTATTTTCCGACAATTGCCGGGGTAAATTTGGTCATTTGATTTTGTACGGCATCTGTGTCATACCATTTCTAAACTGCTTTTAATCCATTATTCCGCAACGCCGTACAAAAATCATGGAGACAAGGGGAAAAAATCTCTACCTGTACTTTCGAATTCTCATCTGCACTCAGGTGGACAGCTTAGTGCTTAGTGACGGCATAGTGCTAATCTTATTATTTTATGCTCTTATATTGTTCTAGATAGGTCATTTGGTGGTTCAAATGACCCATAATTTTTTCAATATGGGCCTGTAGTTAACATTCCCATAAAAAATCAAACAAAATTAACCTACACTAAAAGCTCCTTATGGGAAAATGTTGTGTTCTAATGTAATACAGAGAAACTTAACATTTCAGCAATATGACCAAAAGAATATTCGACGAAGAGTTTATGATGCGTTAAATGTTTTAATGGCAATGAATATAATTTCAAAAGACAAAAAAGAAATAAGGTGGCTGGGTCTACCAACTAATTCATTACAAGAATGTACAGCTCTTGAAAAAGAAAAACAAACAAAATTGGAACAAATTCAAAAGAAAACACAACAGTTACAGGAACTTATATTACAGGTAAGATAACAGTTTTATCATAAGCTATTTGATTTTTCAAGAAATTTCTTGAGAGAAAATGCATTTGTTTTAAATTGATATTTGGATACAAATGTTTGCACAAATATTTTGATAGCATAAGACTTGTATTAGCAATGGTATAGAAAATATTGTAAGTAAATAGAACAAATAAAATTAATTCTTATAATAATATTTACTGAAGTCACATTGTCAAGCTATATAATTATGCCGTAATTCGTAAACCTCTCTGAGAAAACTGTTTCTATTTCGTAAAATATAGATCATAATTTACTCAAGAACAAGTCTTTCATCATAAAAAATCTTCATAATTTATCATTATTAACAGATAGAAAAAACACATGCAAGTTATACCCATTTTTGCTTAGGGGAAAAAAATACTATAGTATCAAGAAGTCTGAGTACTTAATAAATGACGTTGAATTATAATGGTGTATATATTTATGCAGGCTTTTGTATTTTTCAGCATATATCATTTAAAGGTTTAATAGAAAGGAATAAAGAAGCAGAAAATAAAGGCATAAAACCGTCAGCATCATCAGCAATACATTTACCATTTATTGTTGTAAATACAAGTGATAAAGCGCTTATTGATTGTAGTATCTCTAATGATAAGTAAGTATGCTTACTAATCTTCTCTTTAAGATATTAAATCTTAAAAATATTACATACATCTGTATATCATAACACTTTCTTGTATTTATGCACTTTCTACCTTTTTAATTATTTATTTGTCCTATATCCCAAGTAATAAATCGCTTCTAAGCGATATGGCTGCCAAATTGTACACCTATTTTAAGTTATTTTTTTTGTGTGCATTGCAGTGTTTTGTAACAGTTTTATTGTAACAGGGGACAAGCCCGTTTGAATGTGGTTAAACAATGGATGATAAAATCAAATGAGTTTAATTGATTTTTTATCAGTTGAAACAATTATATACTTAATTTCCATAACTACTTAAATTTAAATATGCAAATTAATTCGAAAAAAAAATCCACTTATTTCTTAATATCTCAGCATATCTATACGATATAACTACTAGCATGTAGGACAAGCTTAATTAATAACTTTTTTCGGCTTGATTAAAAGATTTTTTTTTCTATTTTCAGGACAGAGTATATGTTTAATTTTAATAAGAGGTTCCAGATACATGACGACATAGACATATTAAAAAGGATGGGTCTTTTATTTGGTATGCTTTACATATAATATTATTTACTTAAACAAATATGTTTCCATTTTCTTTTCTCTCGGATATCAACATGCATTGTCATATCTGCAGTAACGCGTTGATGCGTTCCCTCTATTATGCACTTAGCTGTGTTTTCTATGCAAATGGAAATTTCTTACATATACATAAGACACGCATACGCGCGCTACACTGCATGATGCGGTACAGTTTGCCCATTGCCTAAATCAATGTTAAAATTGTTATTATTTATTTTTCAGGTTTAGATAAAGGAGAATGTTCAGAAGAAGATATTGAAAAAGCGAAAAGTATGGTTCCCAAATCGTTAGAATGTTATGTTGAACGTAAGTAGATTTTTGTTATCATTATAAAATAAAATTTATTTCATGCCAAGATCGTGAAAAAATATGAAGGTTTTGTTTATTGTATAATGTCCATTACTCAAACAAATGAACTTGCGGTCACTATTGCTCACGGTGAAAAGTTTGTCTTATATTTTACTACTGATTTAAAATGTCCCATCAAGATTAGTTAGCACAAACCACGCACAAACAAGAACTTAATAGTTCTCTTCTAATATTGTCTCATTGTAAAACCCCATTTTACTAATCAAGACCTTTCAGTTGATACTCATATTAAAGGTGTCCCAAAAAAATTTGGTGCATCCACAATTAGAAGGGCATGGGTTAAATTTTTTTGCAAATGTCGCTCTGTTGTTTTCTTAAACTAGTGCAGTGACAGCATATGGGAAGCCTAATCTCCATTAAATTCAATATTTTCTTTGCATTTCAGAAATGGCAAGAGGTCTCAGCAATAACCTTTCGGATATTCTCGATGAGGGATATTTAGAAGAAGGTGTGGATGATGAAACATTAGGTGAAGCAGATGTTGATGATGATCAGGAAGCTGATGCTAATGAGTACAGTGAAGACAGTAGTGACGTTGATGTTTAACAAAGTACTGTTGTTATATTTGGTCTGGGATTTAGTTCAACAATGTATAATTTTGAATCAAAATGCACTTTTAAGTGCAGAATTATATTACAGTTAAATTTAATGTTGTACTTTAACATAATTTAAGTGTGGAATTTATCATTTTGATAAATAATATTTATTTGTCTTACTAATAATAAGCAGGCAGAAAAGCAATAAAAATTATATTTGTTATGTTATCCAAGTCCAAATGTTTGAACTAGAATTATTTAATATGCATCTGCATTATATATCAACTGCATTCTTAATTGATATTTAAAAGTTTAATATCATAAATCGGAATAAGTCTCGAAAACAAATTGATCATTTTTCTTTCAATAGGCTTCACATAACAACATCAATATTTAGGAATTACAATAATGAATTTATTACGTCTATTATCTCCTAGAATACGAAGAGGTAGGAGCGGCATTCGCGTAAAAACAGGTTCCGTTTGAAGTCAGCTAATTTAGCTTATTTGTGTTTAGTTGGTCACGTTGCAAACTCTTTTCGGCTAAGAGTTTAAAATGTCTCGATACTATCTTTGCCTAACGCAGAACGGCTTTAACTGTTAACTTGTCCGCATATACCGCTTCTACGTCAGTTTATTTATGTATTCTAAGGTCTACTACGATAAATCGCGCAAGCCAATTTACAACTTTAACAAGACTTAATTCAAAATAAAAAGAAACCCCTGGGCTCGTCGTTTCGACGTCCATCGTTTTTAGTTTTGGGGTTTAATTATAATTAATCAGCTTAAGCCTTAACCTCTTGCGTACAATAAACAACTGTTTGCATTTTTTGCTATTTTCCTCCCATACCTTAGTAATTTTTGTGAATGTATATGAGTGATGTCAATTGGTCCTAATTTTTGAAATCCTACGTTTCTTGATAATATTTCTCGACAGCCTCTACAGAAACGCTCTAGCAGAAACTAACGCTCAGAAACTTTCTAGCAAAAGGCACTTAATTTAGTTGCAAATCAGTATCTCCCTTATTTCATTGATTTCTTTCCATATTCAATACTCAGTGTGATTAATCGTATGATGACAATTAACTTGAAGACTAAATTACTTAATAAAACTCACAGTTATGTGAAGCAGGACTCGAAACGCAAGTTTAATAAATTATGCACTTTTATATCCCAATGACGGATGGAGATTGTGTAGTTTTAACTTTTATTATTGTAATAAAGGTACCTGTTTTATGTGTAAAATTGTATAAATGTTATAAAATAATAGGAAACAGTAACTTTATAATAAATATACACTGATGTTAAGACAAATTCATATTTGTTGAAATGCATTGGTTGTATAATGCCAAGATGCATTATAAAGTAATAAAACATGTTTTTTTCTTTTTACCCTCCATAATAATATGTGGATATTTCTAGTTTTAATTAATTACTATAAGATAACCTTATTATTTTGAACTACAAATGCTCAAGCCATTCTTTATGAAATTATATGAATTGTTGTTTCATTTTTAGATTTTTTCTAGTTCATTTTTTATGTTCAAAAAGCAGAAAGGATTATCTGAATTGTCAAATTTGATCTCAAATGAAATTTAGGACGATCACTTATTGAGGCACAGTATTTTTATGATATTTTTGGGGTATTGACTGAATGCACTAGCTGTTACAATGTACAAGATCCGATGACAAAACGTTTTCAGCATATCTATCATTTATAGAATAGATTTCATGTTAAAGAGTATAAATAAAATAATTAAATATTTGTTTTGTTTGATTTTTCACCTACAAATACTTATTTTTGTTAATCTTCTGATTAGCTATCAAACTGGTTATCAATTTTTCAAAGAATACCAACTGCTTTGTGATTGGTTGCTACTCATGGTACCACTAATAGTATCTTAATGCATATATGAATAATAAACTCGTAGAAAAGTCGAAACTGTACAATGGATATTTTTTCAAAAGAATACATACTTGGGGCATCATCTACAATACCAAAGCCTAAAATTAAGTTTTTAGAATTTTTGTCTATGTGTCCAGGCTAAACTCAAAATTGTACTGCATGGATTTACTTCAAATTAAGTACAGAAATAGCTTGAAAGCTGAGGAAGGACAAGGATAGATTTTATCCCAGAAATCGGAAAGCTAAGAACAACATTTCATGAATTGCTAAAGATAATAATAAGAAGTGACACAATAGAGAAGTTTGTTAGAATTGGATATTAAATAAAATTCTTTGTCAAGTTTTAATAAACCATACACTTATATTTATTAGAAAATTGAATACAAGAAAGCAAGCTTTTCAACATAATAATAGATGGCCAGACTTGAAATGTCTTTACTTCCGTTGTTAAAATTAATAGCTAATAATATAAAATAAAGGATTTTCCTATTGTTATTTTAAATCATCATCATCAAACAAATCTTCAAAATCTGCAAACAGAAAAAAAAAGATTAAATTGTACCTTATTCAAATAATAATAATATATTGGTATGTATATTTTTTTGTTACTTGAATAATAAGTGGTGTTACAATCATAATTATATTTTTCTTCTATCTGTATAGATTTTTAAATTCAAACACTTGAATATTGAGAAATGAATCAAAAGAAAAAAGTAAATTATTATGGTTGTCTCAAATTGTGGAAAACGATAAAAATAACTTTCAAACAACAATTGGACGATACTCTACCATTAAAAAAGTCTCCATGTACTGCTTTTTCATTAGCAGCTAAATCCATTAAAAGGTTGGAAGGTCCACCAGCCTAAAAATATCAATAAAACAATTGTACTATTGTTAAACTACTTAACGCAAGTAGTACCTTAATAATTGTGGTGATATACTGAACATGTACTTAATATTTGTATAAAAGATGAAGTGCACAAAAATAAACCATTTGTTTGTTTCTATAATAATATATACATACTTCCTCTAAATCCATGTAAGGTCCCACTCCTTCAGGAAACATTTCATCAGCAGCCACAGTAGGTTTCATTTTTTTACTGACGTGAGTTGACTCGAATGAATTATCCAATTTAATGTTCGCTAATTTTATTTAAGATGTATAGTTTTAATATCTTCTCCTGCTCTAGAAATATATTTTATAGATTTATAGTATTTGATAATCTCAAACTGTATCGGTTATAAAAAAATATTGATATTTTTATATAAAATCAATAAAGTAATTCAGATTTGTAAATGACACAAGCTCCTGCACTAATACAAAATCACTGATTTACGTAAAAATATTTCTAATGATATCTTATTTACGTATTTGGCTTTTTATTGTATCTTATGAACACAACACAAAGCACATTTAACTTATAAGCACAGAAATAAACGAGTCGAAAATAATATTTTTAACTGTCAAAGGCTCAGGTCAAAGGTATACAATATACATATTTTCAAAATATACCTTGGACCTCAGAGGATTATTGCTCTGAGCCTTGGACAGTGTGACATTGACAATTGACATACGACAGATCGACAGATAGAGTCTGGCCAGCCAAAGCTGAACCCAGTAAAGGGCGGCAAATT
>CAJQZN010032374.1:3181-29708 GCA_907164685.1 Colias eurytheme | reverse complement strand
AGTAGCTCGTGAGAGTTTATAAGAATAGATATCGTTAAGTTTTTGTACAGCAATAAATTGTTGTTACTTGAACTTTTATATTTCGTTATTTTTTATATTTCTTATTATATAATTGAGAAGTTATCTTATAAAATAAATCTAGTCGCACTGTACGATTGTTGCGCTTAGTTGCCTGTTTCTTATTTTCGTTTGTAATTAAAGTTCCTTTATGTTTCTCGATTAAATGAATAATAATATCAGTCTCTAAGCAAAATTGCTTTACTAAATAATGAAGCACTTCCTGTATAATCAATAGTATTCAATAAAATCCTTTCCATAATTGAGTATCTGTTAATTTTAAACTCAAAGCGAAATTACATAAACGTGGCCAATCAAAAGCTAATAAGGCGCTATTAACCATCATATTTTAAATCAAAATTAACACGTCAGTTGAGGGTTGGTTATGTGGTAAAAATGACCCCTTTGTTGTGATCGGATGGTAATTTAACCCTTTCATTGGAGCTAATTTTACCCTTTTCGATGAAATAAACCTGTAATCAATCACGCCGATATCAGGGCGACTACCGAATGCACCTCTGAAGGTAGTTCAGGAAATTACACCTTTTATGGGGCAGGAATGTGAGAGGGATGCGTTTAGCGAGACCCTTGTTTATGTCGTAAATTATTTAAGTAATACGTGATATAGTTAAATTATTATCGCAGCTTTGGAGCTTAAAGTATAATGTTACGTACCTAAATTTAATGAGATGTGCCTCAGATATTATATGAGCTGTATAGTTTTTTTTTTATCAGTACCTATCTATTTTTTTAGCAAACATGAAAACAGTAGTAGTCTAAGACACGATAATAGGTAAGTCGTTGCAAAACATCTTAAATGGGAATTCGGTTTTGATAGGGGTTTAATATAGTTACATATAAAAACAAGCGTCTTGAACACTACTCCCTACGAAGCTGTAGGGAGCTAGTTACCCATTTATCATTTCAAAACTCCAATTAATATATTTCTTTATTTTATTGTTTCTTTGAAAATCCATTTTGTCTTTAATATAGGTACAAAGAACATTTTTTAGGTAGAGCCTTTTCGCTAAACATCGGCTCTAACTTGGCCAAATTTAAAAATAACAAACAATTTGTACGTCAGCCCGTAATACGTAATTAAACACCAGATAAATAACCTCAACGCGCTACTTAGCTGCCTGTAAAAGTCAAAATTTCATCTCGTTTAGTGCACAAAATTACGCGTCACTAAGTGATGTTTTTCGTTCGAAATAATATGTTTAACCGCATATGAGATTTTAATTTCGTGAGCTGTAATACCTTTTTGTGTTAATTCACGGCAAGACCGCGTAATTATACATGATTGACGTAATTCGAGTTAATTCTTCGTAACGATTGTAAATTGCTATAGGTAGTAAAAATCAGCCTCGTGCGGTCCGATTCCGTTCTCCATTAAGAGATTTTTTTTCAGTTAATTATGTGTCTATTTATAGTTCTGTAAATGGCCCGTAATAGGCTCGTGATTATTGTCAGCCCTTAACTGCGTTATAATATGTTATAATGATATAATTGAGTGAGTTTTTTAATATATTTGTAGATTAAATGAACAAATTGTTGCCATTCTCGACTTTTTAGATTAAATGTGACATTATGCTGGCGCGTAACCATAAAAAGATAATTTATAAATCGCAATAGATTGCAGTAAACAAAACGATTATTAGATTATGTTATTGTAAAAAGCTAGAATTATAATAGGCTACGCATTATCCAATTAATTCAATAGAGAATATTCTATGGATATTTTTACTCCTTTATTATTATCACAGTTTTCACGAACTTATAATTTTAAAATTTTAAGCTTATAATTTTAATAACCATACAATCAGATGAATACAATAAATCCTAATTCTACAGAAAAGAGGCACACATATCTTTGATACATTTCCGATTATAAAAATCCCCTTTTTAAAGCATTATCTTCGTGAGCTTTTATACGGCGATAATAAAACGGACACCACAAACCGCTTATCTTTTTGTATAACTAATGCAATCAAAGGACGTCATGTTATCATGCCCTTAAATAATAGCGATAAAAAATTTGAGACAAACAGACCGAGGAAGAGGTTTATCGTAACATATAAAATGCTCGATAGGAGGCTTTGAAAAGGGAATTTCGATAAAATTAATGTTTATATATAATTTAGAAAAGTTCCTTTAAATTGTTTAGGATGGGTTTAGTGGCGTCTTTAGGATGTAATATTCTAAGTAAGAAGTATAAAAAATATTTTTTACGCAGAATGTGCACACAGATTAATAATTCAGGTATGATTCAGGTTTTTAGCTTATTGGAGTAACTAATTGAAAATAAGTTTGTGATATTTATAGTAATTTCGATGATTTAAAATAAAATGCTTTGGAAAGCTCAGTTCTGAAGCTAGGATTAAATATATGTTTCTTTAGAATTCCCTTAGAAGTTTGTTAGTAAAAAACGAGTTATCTTTGACAGCGGTGGCTGCAATCTTTAAGTCCCGGGGTGGTAAAAGATAGCAATGTAAAGATTATTTTGCTTTGAAACCATTCTTGCTTAGAGTCGAGCTTTCAGTTCGAGCTTTGAATGAATTAAATTATTTATGAATATGTAGGTCCTTAGGTGTGTCCTTAGGTGGATTTTTATCCGAGATGTGAATAATATTGAATGTATCAATGAAATATTATTAAAAGCGACTAGTACCTACAATATAAGTAAGTACCGTAATTCTACTAGAATGTCTTCATGCATAGTTCATGTAGCAGTAACAACATGTTTCGTGAGTATCCCTAAATTTATGCAACATGTCAACAAGACAAAGTACAGTTTGCTTTTTTAATTCCACGAATTACACACCAGTCGCTAATTCCAAGAGCTAGAAGACCATCCAAACATCCGCCGGCTCACCAAAGGGATTACGGGTTCAATCTGTGAAAACAAAGAGTCACCATCGATCACTAACGGACCTCAGACTTGGTAAACCGAAAATCGTGTTCCAAAATTACGGGCCTAAGAAAACAAAAAGAAAAAAAATCACCTCGAAGATTTATTTAAGGGAGCGTAAAGATCTGTTTATGGTATGCGTCGGTAATTAAGGGGCGGCGCACACGTGCGCGCGCGCAAAAACGAACAAAAAACCAT
This sequence comes from Colias eurytheme, assembly GCA_907164685.1. Lineage (NCBI taxonomy): Eukaryota > Metazoa > Arthropoda > Insecta > Lepidoptera > Pieridae > Colias > Colias eurytheme. Next base: position 26,542 of record CAJQZN010032374.1, on the reverse strand, counting down.
ACCTGTTCCCTACGACAGGTCCACTGACGTACTGATCACGGGGTTCCCAAAGTTTTAAGCGTCCCGGAGGAATGATGTAGCTTGTTTTGAATATGTAGGTACTTAGGTAGTCTTTGGTGATATCAAATATACGTAAGTAAAAACGTTAGTAAATTCGTTATAAGTTGTTATTGTTCGGTCGTATGAGCTGAAAATATTATGAAGTGTAGAGGTATCGTGAAAATTTCAACAACACAAACATTTTTATTATGATTCATATTTACCTACATCATTCCATCATAACAAACAAAAAATTTTATTATGATTCATATTTACCTTTAACTTTGTGTCCTTTGCAAAATATACCCATACTAAAACTAAAAATTATTAAATCTGTGTGGTGTCCGTGCAAGCTTTGAGAACCAATGGCCCTGTCTTCCCTAAATGTTATCTTATTATGGCTAAAATGACTTCGGTGTTCAAAGATAATAGTGGGCCGCGGGGTTGCTCGCCACCATTTTTTACCCGCCTTTTTCAACGGATAAAAACTACATATCGCGTGTTACAAAATCTGATTTTGTGCTGCGTCTTGAGTTTTTGACGTGTTACATAATTATTTTAGTTAGTTAATTTTATTGTATCGCTTCCCGTGACGTTTAGAATGAAATAATAATCTAATGAAAAAAATATCTGTAAATGTTTCTGGCAAATAGGTATAACTTATGTAATAAAGAAGTCGATTTTACATGAGTATTGGTATCATTTCATGAAAATACCTATATGTATTGCAAAAATATATTTTTGAATTTTGCAGGGCTACATAGTATCAATCAAAATAAGTAAAACAGGTCTTTGGTTATATGTAAGGAATAAATTGATCATAATAAAAAATAAATATGTATATGTAATCTTCATTGACATTAATTAATAACACGAACCAATCGCGCACTCCTTTTTAGGAAAACTTTAGAAAAAGTTTGACAAACGCAAGTCACATTCCGTCATGACTTCAGAAATGTTATCACGACATCTGCACGTGTTCCGATACATGACCATTTGTTTCTGTTTGTGCCTTTCAAAGCTTTTTTACGAATGAACCATATTGAGTTTTTCGAACGTTGTTTATTTGTGAAATGTATTTGTTTAATTGATGTTATGTTGTTACATAATAATTTATGTTACGTTGATACATAGGAAACAAATGAATTAATATCGGAAATATATTACAGTGTTTGAATGAGAAAGCACACCAAAAAATCTCCTTTTCAATAATTTTCCTAGCCTAGAAGCTGCAGTATTTTTTTATAACAATAAAAAAAATATTATGAATAATAATGAGGTATTAACATTTAGACTTAGGTAGGTACCCACTTACGTTTATATTACTTTCGTCTCAAATTCAGGTCTCACTCTGGTAGTTATTTTCTTTCACAAATTAAAATGATATTCCAACCTCGGGAAAAAAGCCGTATACCTATTCTATTATTATCCAATTAGGTACATAATGTCATAGTTACCTAAAGTAATTAATCCTACAGTTTAAATTTTCTGTCGTCAAGCTAATTTGAAACGCATCATGTATCATCACGTCTTCGTTTGAAACTCGAAAACAACATTCAGTTGACGGATATGTTTATTTAGTTGCTTAATTTTAATTTAATTACAGTCCCTAGCGTAATCCTACTGTTTTTGCTTTCCAATTTGGATAAAGATTAAAATAAACGTTAACTAAATGAGATGATTTATGTTTTGGTGTTAAATTAGTTTTAAGTTTATAGAGCAATTTTAAAACTGTTTAGGTATATTTGGGTTGACAGTTTATAATAAAAGTACATCAATGTTATGGAATTTTAAATATGCTTAATGCCTTGCTTCATTGTGAGCAAAATTAATGTTTCATGTACAACATAACACAATATGTAGATTCTTTTTCAGTACCTTGTGGTTGGTACAAGCAAACTTTTATTATTTAGTAAAATTTACGCACTTTCTTATTTTAACAGATATATTATTTTTTATATGAGTATCTACTATAAAATACCATATAGCAGTATTTAAAATATGTGTAACTTTGTTCTTTTTGGTTAAATCGTCTCGTTCGTCGTATCTAAACATATTTTTAGTCTTTTATTACCACACTCTACCAAAGCCGGTGGTCAACCGATTTTAATCACCGCACCAAATAAACTATATAGCTACAATAATCCTCAAAATCCTTTTAAGTATAATAAATTGTGTGTCCTTATCGATGCATCTCCGTGGTGTTAGTTACAGGACTAACTGATGGGTGACTGATACAATCGCTTATCAGATGGTTTGTCTACAACTTATCTTGTGAAATGTTGGTTTCGTTTGATCACATTAGCCTCTATTTAGGGATATCTTGATACTTTTCAAGGTTTGAGGTATTTGAGTCTTTGTAAATATTGTAATGTAGGTATTTGCTTTGGGAATTTTGAATTGTTTTAGCCTCTAATTTATGTTAGCAGGCGTTGATCCCTTGAAAATTATCATTTTATAAATATATCGTTGTTGTTATTTCTTTGGTATACTGTGTCTTGTTATAGTATGTGTTGTAAATAGTTGTTTTTTGCAAAGTTGGCTGCGGACTAAAATCGGACAAAGTATTTCATAATCGTAGATGACTTGTCTTCTATTTATTTGCTATAAAATATTAAGCTCATTATAACACTGAGTTAAATGTTCATTATATTTAACTCTATAATAATATCAGCTATCAAATATTCTATGTACCAACATATTGAATGTATTATAAATATTTGCAAAGAAGTAATTTTCATATTATGTACAAAACAAAATTTTTTATAAACACACATACTTACCTAAGTATTTCATAGATAATTCAGTCGGCGACACGGTAAGTTCCTCAAAAGATGCATGATAACATAATATTTGCGCAAACATCCAGTCATCCGTCGCACAATATGTTATAATAAAACCTATTGTGTCGTACATTTGCACAAAATCATAATCCTGTCACGCTACACTTGACGCCAATACTTCCTTTTAAAACGGGATTATCATGATTTTTATCAAATATTTTGCTGGAACATGTTTATCGAACATCTTGGGTCACAATGACGACACATTTTGTATTATTCCAAGATTATAGATTGCAGATACGTATTTATTTGTTGTGTAACTTCGTTATAATATGCTCCGGTCGCTGTGCTATTTGCAATGTCATATTACATATATGTCCTATTGTTTACTAAACAAGGAGAGACTTATGTATTTATTCTTGAGTGTATGTTTTTACTGCCTATATTACCCATTCTGTGAGAAATATGTGAGATAGAAATTCACTATTTACAAATAGGATTCACAGTGAAGATTTTCGATACTCTCTACATTTTTTAAAATGCATTTACATGTCGCAAGTAATGGCAGTAATGAACTAGTATGATCATTTAATTTCAAATGATAATAGTTTTAATTTGGACGTTAAGTTGGTAACTAAGGTTTTAATTTGGAGGTTAATTTTAGTGTATTAAGACGCTTAATTAAATCTCATTACAATAATTTGATTAACATAGGTAATTAATGTCATTTAAAATTTAGGATAGACATTTTCTTGTCTTTACTTATCTATCTTTTAAGTTATATAACATAAGTCATAAACAGCACGTGAAGCAATGCTTTGTCCAAAGGCGATCTTAAATCCGGGCTTATCTCGCAGACACCATCTCTACCGGTAAGTATAGAGTTACAATTGTATGCCATTCAATGTTATTCTGTAGAATAATGTATTTACGCCTGAATTAATTTTCTTTATCGTCACTGTATGGTTTTTATTGTTGGACTTAATATTTGTGTAAAACGCTTATACCGTTTGCAAAACAGTTGGCGGTTTATTTTGCAAAATCGCGTCTTTAGAAAAAATAGATATGAACTTAGTAAAATATAATATAATAAAAATGTTCTAATCGTTCATTTGACACACATTATAATATGTTACATATATTTATTGACCCAGGCTACTACATATAATGTCGCGAATGAATAATTATAAATGTAATGTTTTAAAATTATTTCCGTAATATTTAAATAGTAAAAGTATGACCGAAGTCCAACGGAAACAGTAAGTATGCTAAAATGTTTTTATAATGTAATTGGTTTAATTTTGTACCCAAATTGTAATTTGTAACCTTCAAATAACTTCTACGCGGTAATTATTGAGACACACAACTTTCAAGACTTCCTATATTCAAACTTTCCATTTCAATTATACAACCCATTTATACAGACTATTATTTAATTAATTATTCTTATATTATAAAGCTGAAGAGTTTGTTTGTTTTAACGCGCTAATCTCAGGGACTACTGGTCCGATTTGAAAAATTATTTCGGTGTTAGATAGCCCATTTACCGGGGAAGGCTATAGGCATAATTTATATAATAATTTATAATTTATATAGGCATAATTTATATCATCACGCTCTTATATAAATTATCCATAACTTCATTAAGAAGCCCACCTATTAACTTCCTTTGCCTACATAGTTGTCATGTGTCAAGCATTATAAGAAAAAAATTCGGTATTTCATTTGTATGCGAACAAACGAATAGGAGGGCACACTTGGGCCCAACGCGGCTTCCCTAACAAATATTTTGGAAATATTTCTACAACTTGTCGGCGTTTTATCTGCCGCGCCTTTCCGTTTAGTTACCCATTGCATATTATAACCACTGAACAAAACATCCTAAGCAATTCAACTGTGTATTGCATTGTTAACCTTATCTGAGTTGTGTAAGGTTCCGTTTACAGTAAACGTTTTAGTTGACTTATGATAAAATGAATGTAGAGCTTATTATCTTAAAGCGAAATCTTTACGAAAAACTAAAAATAGATGCGCAAAAAACAAACGCAGTTATGATGCAGGGCTGTCATTTAATATTAATTTATTAACTCATGCTTTTATTTTAATAAATTGATGGTTATCTGTTAGGGATATAATTAAAAGGCGATATCCGTGCGTATATTTGTAGGAAAAAAAGGTTTAACAACTATGATTTAGTGTAGTTATTTGACTTATTTATGAAAGTCAAAATACTTTTGTTTTGTATACCTAATGCTTTTTAAATGATCTATCATGATTTAATTCACATTAAAACTTGTGCTAATTTCTTGAGGTAAGTATATACCTACTATTATTTGTAAAACTTATCAGGTATTTTTAATCATGGCTGATCTAAATAGACATTATTTACGCATGTCCCCTAAGAAAACGTATACTTAAACAAATTGTCAACCCTAGCGTTATCTTTCATCTCGTGCCACGTAATTTGACACTTTTCTCTGACAAAACACACATTTACTGATACAGACGGACCTATGAACCGACGCAAAAACATTTGACGAGCAAAAAGCAATTAGTGTTTTTTCCAATTCCAGAATTAATATTTACAGGAATGTTCGAGAAAAAAATCGTCAGCACGTGTTAAATGAGAACATGTGAACTGTAAAGTATGTCTTATTTTTCATAATTAGACTGTGAACTTTCGGCTTGAGTGTTCGCGCCACATGTGTATTCCTTTATCATTAGTTTAACGTTAATATTCGTTAAATGATTTTGGTGTCGTAATAGTTTTCTTTAAAAGCTTTTTTTGTCATTACTTAATTAAATATCATTAGAGTTCTAGTATGAGTCCTTGATCCAGTCATATATTATAGTATCGGATTAGTACATAATATTATGGTCAGAAGATGTTATCTGAGGTCCCGCTAGCTTTTTAATCTCTAGAGACTACATGCCAATTAGATATTTCATATGCATTAGCAAAGCGATAAAATGATATAACTACCTAATAAATATATAAATAATTTACGACATACATACACAGCTACATATAAATACATTATATGTATGCATGCATGCATGTATGTATGCGTATTCCATTCACAAATCATTATCTCGACGCATTATCATTTCAATACATAACGCCTTATTTATAAAATACGGGCGCTGGGCGTAAAGCTACAATCAATCTCACTTGCGAATTGAATTCGCGACGTTATAAAGAAGTCTATGTCCCCAGGCGATATAAGATCCGTATCTTGTAATCCGAACAGGAAATTCATTGTGGAAGACCAGATGCGAAATACCAAATATAGGATAGGAGAAGATGCATCGAATTGTTCCTAACTGAATGCACTTGTAGGCGTGGTCGGATTGTGCATTCCGTTGTACATTTTTTTGCGGGGAAATCGTGTCAGACAGTTATGTGTTGATGTTAAATTTATTGAGTTTTCTGTGTATGTGCCGATTTTTTTGAAATTTTTATTTCATCATATAAATGTACCTACCTTTAATTTAAATGGAACTCTGCTATATATATAAAAATTTGGCTAATCAATTTAGAAAGCCGTATTTAGGATTTGCAGATTTAAAATAAGTAGTCATTAAGTAGTAGTAAATACCTAGGATTATTTTTAGTGTTTTGAAGTAGGTGCAAGACGCAAGTGTATGTAAAACAACATGCATGTTAGTTGGGACTTCAATGAAACATTGATTAGGTACCTAACTACCTATTTGTTTTCTTAATTTATTTTAATATTTGATTCTTTGATATCCCTGTATGTATCGTAATAGCTGAACGTATGTATGTACAGCTATAACGAAACTTTTTAAAGATTTCTGTTTTTATGGTGCCGGCTTCCTCCACCGCCCATTCTAAAAAAGGTGCCAATTCTTTTGAGTTGTAAAAAAAAACACACAAGGCGCTAATAAAAGGAACTAAAAAGCAATCCAAGCGGCAAATTGATATCGAAAAAGGATTTTCTACTGTTTTGAAAATAAAGATCGCGCCGGCGCACTTTCAAAAGGATTACGTTCGAAAACCACGTTAAACCTTTATGAACGTTTACAGATTGTTTTTACAGCTTACGGGATCTTTCGGCACAATACAAGGGTGCATTGCAATGTTAGGTTCTTGTAAATTTTATGCTCCTTCAATGGATTGTTCGCATCCTTTGACGGAGCCTACGTGGCCCTCAATAGGCCTGTTTCTGTTTCATGGTCTTAGGTTTTCAATGGGGCTGCAAATAAGCACGCTTTGTTATGTTTCTATTAGTTTCGCTTCCTATTTAGTTTTGTACGGTTACCGCAATTCGTGCTCTTTTAAAACTCGACTTGTTCAATGGACTTGTGCGAGAGGCTTAGCATTGATTAAATCTGTAGTTGTAACTCATTGAACGTGAATAAGAACAATATGTGAGTTTCTACTCACTACATACTTGTAGAAAACAGTAGTACCTTTGACTGCGAACAGGGATTTTGCAAATATAAGGCGGATTTGGTAAATAAAATAAAAATAAATAAATAAGATTAATAATTAAAACGTAGGTATACGTAATCTTTTACCTTAAAAAAATTCTCCTCTTTCCTCCGTTTAAAAATTTAGTTACTATTTATTTACTCACACTATTTTCAAATAGGTAATAGGCGACTAGTTATCTACTAGGTATAAAAAAAACTTCTGTACCATTACTATGCATGTGCGAAATGAATATTTAAATTATATGCAACGGATGCTGCTTTTTATAATACATAATTATAAAAATAAATAACAAGCTACAAGCTACCTGGGTTTTCTCGGGAGCACGCGACATTTCTTAATTATACCTGTGTGACTAATATTTGTTTCTATCCACATAATTAGTAAGTGCTTAAGGAATTTCGCAATGCTTATTTTATGAGTAAATAGGTACTAAGGAATAGGATTTTAATGATTTAGTATTTGATGTGTTAAATTCCGTGAAAGGAATTTATTTATTTATTTATTTACACTTTATTGTGCTGGCATACAAATAAATCCTTAAAATTAAAACTTATAACTAGTCCAGTACAGAAGGCGGCCTTATCACTTGAGAGTGATCTCTTCCAGGCAACCTACTGAATGAATATTGAATATGCAAATATTTCACATGTTGAAATTATTTATCACAATGCAGTAAGGTATTTTATGAATTTGCGATAGTAGGTATCACCTATTTATTAGTAGGTACCTGAGTAAATGGGAATGAAGTTTACCGGGTCAAATAGAATTTCATAAAAGCCTTGCTATGAATAAAATCGTGCATCTTAATAAAAACATAACCCTCTTGACGGCTTTCGTTCTACATGGATTACAATGCCTTTAATCTCAGACTCTTAAGAAAAGCCAAGGCACTATAATATATTCTTTAGCCCAAGCCTCTAAATTGCCTTCAAGGATGTAATATTTTTAGCTTAATATTGTATTATTCAGAGGACAGGCCATTATGTATTTCCACATAAAGTATCAATCATAAATCAAATTTTATACATTTCGGCTGGAACAAAAAAGGGTCTTTTTAGCATTTTTTAGCATAACCCACTCCAAATAGCCGGAAGCCATATGCACAAATATTTAAAAGTGGTTGGTTGGTCGTCAATCCTTTTTTTATGAAGAGGAATTTATTTAATGGTTACTAAGTTAGTAAGTTATAGAATTCTATTTTTTTCCTCGTACAAAGAAATCGTGGGCCCGTCAGATTAGCGACCCTATTGTGAGTCATTTTTTCGTAAGATACCTTTTTTGTTATTCCGTGACAACCTTTTTAATAAATAGTCTAATAAGGAGGTTAAAATGTATTTGTACATGGAACAGTTTTTATAAGAGTATACAAATATGTATAAGAGTGAAATCATAAGCTTTTACCAAATGCAATTGCACTGCAATTTATTTTTTATAATTAATATAGAAACACCGATAAGTAATTTTTTTAATGAAATCTAAAAACATTTTCAGACTTTTATTGACATTTTTAATATATACCTAGTACAAATAGCTAGCTAACAAGAAACATTGTTTCAGTAATTATAAATTATAGGTACCTATATTCCATTTTCCATCTAAACATTAAAGTAGTAAAACTTCCACAATTACAGAAACGACAACAATATGCACATATTTATGAAAAACTTCCGTAAAACCGTAACAATATTGCCCGCCAATTGTATAGAAATTCCTCTGATTGATGATATGGGACAATTTACTTGTGTCGTATTTCGTATACTTCACAAAGAGTATGCCTTCCAAGTGTGCCTTATAAATAATACATTATACACCTCTTTGTACGGAACTCAATGCAAAGCCTTAAGGATGGATGATCTCTTAAAATAACAAGTGTTTGCTTCAATGATTATCGACAATGCGTATAAGTTTAGCTGCATTATGAAAGCCTCTTTTGCGAATACAACTGTATTGGAATTACGACTCTATTTTCATATTAATGTGGCTCTTTTTCAAAAATCAGATGATGGAACGAGAGCAACAATCTGTTATCAAATTTAGAACTTCATAACCTTCATTTTAGAGTTGCTTTTTCAGTGTTACAGTTTTATAGAATAATCATTGTATTGAAAAATAAAATGTGCGTGAAACATCACGGCCAAGTCGGTTCACCATAACATAAAGAAACATTCTATTGATACTACGATATTTAAATGGTTTACACATTTATAATATGAGTAACGATAAATAGGGGCCATTGTGATCGCAGTTTTTATATTGTTCAGAGCTTATTGTTGGAAACTAATGCATTAATTCTATTTCCAATATTTGCTGGTTCTAAAGGCCCAAAGAAATGTAATTATGATATTGTAATTTGTTTACGGATTATACTGAAGTTTATTTAGTAGCTTGAGGAGCTAAGAAAAGATAATACAAATATTTAATTTCACTTCTTGATATGTGAAGTGACGGTGAAGTAAGGGTGATATATATATATATATATATATATTCTTTTTTTCATTATATTAGGTATTATTAATTGTCACCTATACCGGGCTATACATGAAGTCATGAATCGTTTCATTAGTTGAAAAATAATGATACAAGAGCATAATTATATTAACCAAGAACCAATATTTTACTTAAAACAAGAATTTAAAATCATCAATTATTATGATTAATTACGAAAGACCAGTATACCTACTAAAAAAGAACCAATAAAAGTTTTACCAATATTTATAATTTCAATTTTAATTTGCACGGCAATTAAAATTTTCGTAAAAATATACCGCCTTGCACATAATTACATGTTATAACAGCACATAGCACCTGCTTAAGATAATTATCCAAAAGTAAGAATTAATGGATTTTCGATCTCGAATGTTCCGCCCAGTTCTGTTTCCCGCCCAAAGCTTCGCGCGGGCTATTAAAGAAACATCAACTCATTATATTTTTAAACAAACCAATCTCGTAAAATAGTTTGATAAATATTGGATTTCTAAAGTAATTAATGAGCGTAACACGCCTATTCTTCGCAACATTTTTTTTTCAGATGTTACATTGCAACATTTAAATTTTTTTAAAAATTCCTTCGTTAGAAAGTCGATCAACTCAAAGATAATGTGAGATATTTTCATCGACGCATAAAAGAAAGGATTTTGTAACTATTCGAAAATTGAAATATACTGAAGACAAGTTAAATTAATTATGACTATAACAGCTTCTTCTTACGAGCAAAGACGCAGACGAAAAATATGAAACTTATTTGATTATTTTTCCGACCCAAATATCGACCAATAGAATTGCACCATTCGACGTCACGTGGTACAACCTACATGGTATTATACTGATAATTTTTTGAAAATTTTCTCTGGTAGTTGACGTCAAACTGACAGGTTTAATTCAATTGTGAAATTATTGGCCGACATTTCGGACGGAGAAATAATCCCCCGAATACCACACGAGCTTCAAAATCAGGAAAAATCACTCGCGCTATCGCGCTCGTGATTTTTTAACCTGAAAAACTTGACTCCTTCATTTGTTTGCAACGAACCTATCGGAAAATACCCGATAATTTTGAAGCTCTTGTGGTATTATAAGTGATAATTTTTCATGTAATTCATTGTCAAGTGTCATCAAGTATTATTCAGCTTTATAAGAATGTACGTTAAACCCGATGACACATACATTTCGGTGTAGCACTCAAAACGTCCGCCTCTATAATTAATCAAACAAATTGCTTTAATTCCAGGAACTTGTTAGAGTCTTACCCCCGACTCCGCCTCATCACGCCTTGAACTTGAAGCTTTTCATACCAGAAACGGGACACGCCTCGTAACACATTCGGTTAGATTCTTTGTATGCTGTTTGGTCAAGAGATGGTTTCTTAGAATAGTGGATGAAAATGTTTGGCTGTTTTATTATGGCTATAACTGTTGTTGGTCAGATGACGAGAGACTAGTTATTCGTAGACTTAATTTTTCCGAATTTACACACAGGTACAACAATTGCATTAATATTAATTAATATAGAAAAATGATGAAGGCATTTTTGAATAAATAACATAACATAGTGAAAGAAACTGCAACAATTTTTAAACAAAATTTGGTAACATGCAATGGCTCTACAATCTACATATCTCGGTAGAGGCATTAAAGCAAAATAAAATGCTACATAATTATAAATGCAAGAAAATTAATGAAACATAATTCGACAAATCGAACAATGAAGCACTTTCCCTATTTCGCTTACTAATTTGCCACGTCTCCAATGAAAGCTCACGTAGGTACCATACCATTATACTGTAAAACTATCGAAAAAACATTTTCGTGTGTAACCCAAGTGTGCGCTATTTAACAGCAACAAATAAACGGTCCAATAGACCAATTGCCAGACCCTCACGTGTCATGAATAAACTATTGTCCGTTCGTCCGGATTACGGCCGTCGAGATGAACCGATAACGTCCTTTGATAAGTTAGATCATCAGATAAGAAAGTATTGTACTCAGAAATGCGCGGGAAAATTGAGCTAGTACTTTAAGAACTGTCACTTTTTGTGTACCTCTGTTTATGGCTATAGTCTTGCATGTTGTGAATGGTGTCCCGCTGTGTTGACAGAATATGAGATTAGTAGAACATTACGATGTAGAACATCTGTATGCACAATATTTACCTATGTAAGAAAAAAATACTTAAAATAGATGACCATGCCTGACGGGTATTAAAATATGTGATATATTCTGATTCATCGTACCTATATATTGATAATTATTTAGATCACTTAAAATAAGAGCAAAATAAGAACAACGCTAACATTATAACAACCAAATCTTTCTGCGTCGCGTCTAACAAAAAATCAACGAAGACCTCAATTAAAATTGCCCATTTAAACCTTTTATTGAAGTTGTTCTGCTAAAGCTATTGGAATATACGACACTTCTAATGATACCTCACTTAGTACCAATTATCATAAATAGGTTTGCAGTTGCATGCTGGAATATAATGACACTCGTATATATAGGTTAAAAATCCTCTACGCCAGACTTTACAAAATAAAAACATCTGTAAAATGTACAATACGCAGCAATTAAAACCTATCAGCTATCTTAAAAGAACTTTATTATACTTTTAGAATAATATAATAGTCTCGTTATACAATATTAAAGTCAGATGAAATTTACGCTAAATATCACTTAAAAAGATGCACTCAACCGAACGATATATCGCTAAAGATTTTCTACATACTTATTGATGACATTAATTTCTTTGTTGTATCTGTCGTTCGCTAAACGATGGTTATACAGGGTGTTTTCTTTATGGCAATCTTTTCTTTTGTTTTACTGCTTCTTCTTTAAATGTTCGTTATATATTATGGTGTAACCGTGTAGGTGAGAATTTTCATGATGAGAATCTTCGATGTATTTATTTATAAGTGCAATTTTAAAATTAAATAAAGTAGGTACTCACTTGTTTCGTTAATGTAAAAGTTTAAAATTTTCACTGCAAACTAAAACATAATTATTTGCATAATAATAATATGAACCATACATAAGATCTTTAATTTTGCAATACGGGAACACTCTCTATACTATCTGACTATTAATAGCACAAAAGAACGTTTAATGGACCCTTTAGCGTTTAAAATGGAGACAAATTCGTTTTAAAAGGCAATTTTAACGCGTTCGCCCATTCATTCGGATAATAATATCCATAATTTATTATTTTATATTGTTGTTGCAAGAGGAATAACAATTTAAAGGTCTATAACAAAGAATTAAACTGTGTATAATCTGTTTTCGATGTTCCAACCCAATATTTATTAAGAGCGGGCTTTGGCGGATTTTAGGAGATAGGTACAGAATTATCTTATTATCTGTGATATTATACAGAGACATATACATATAATTATTACATAATAAATTGTCGATCGGTCGTTCTTATTTAATATGAGGTAATTATATAATTCGGTTTCTTATCACATACCGTAAATAACTTCATTGAACAACATTTACCTATTGACTTGTTATTTGTTTATTTTTCTGAGAATATCGTCTTAATTAAGAACAATATTATCATTAACTTCAATGTCGCGACATTGGAATTGATGATTAAAATTGAAGATTTATAAAAATGGATGGAAATTACTGCAATGTCGTGAATAGGGAGTTGCCGTGGTTAGGTACCGGGGAAGTCCATAAGATTTCTCTGGTTTATTTTTATTATGTACTGGTAATTTGAATATTAAACTGTTACTATAGGTAATGAATAAGATAATCATGCTTGTAATATAGCAACAAGGATGCAAAATCGAGTGCTCTACCTACTTAATGTTGATAGATAGTCTGAAGTCGTTGTAAATAAACTGGCTTAGGTACCTACACATTAGACAGTGTGATCTATAAATTATAATTGTTTTACACATTATACTTAAATATGAGTAAAACTTGATATCTATATGATTTGAAATATATTCCAGTGTTTTCTGAAATGGAGCCTCTTTAGTGATGATGCGATGTGTGATAATGCGATGGTAGTTATGACGTTCATCATGAGTTGCAAATAGTTAAGTGTCATCAAATTATTGTAATCTTATGATCATGTAAAGTTATATTTCTGCCATCTGAAGTTAACATACATCATACATAATATCTTGAATAAATCCTTCGTTATATATTTTATATAAGCGACTTTATGAAAAGGTTTTACTTACCTTCATAATATCTGTTTACACCATGATCTTGTATATTTCATGTCTAACATCTGCTTACAAGCTAAGATAACATTCCTTGACATCATATAATACGTTCCGCCTAATATCCTCTAAGGTATGAACTCCTTTCTTATAATTATTGTCAAATGCCATACCATTCGTACGCTCCAACGATTTCCTTTGCAAAATATAAAAATTATTTACGGCGAGTGAACAAAATTGAAAGGGAAGTTTCGGAGGCACGGTCCACAAAAGATTCGGCATAAAGCATCATATTTATTTCATAATAAATGACAATTATCGTAAATTGATTTCTACTACAATACTCGCGCAGCTAACCAAACATTGGCCAAAAGGTATCGTCCATTGTCATTGTTGAGATTTGGAGATCACAAAAGACATCTTCCTCGTAACTATAAGTCGATATTCTGAATGACATACAAGAGGTTTGTATTTATTGTGCTAGAGGCAACAAATATTATGTATGAATTTATATTTATTTCGTTAAATTGTGTGCGAGACGTGCTTTTAGGGTATCATAATTGTTGATTTGATTGAAAAATTAATATGAGAATGACGTGTAGCTATTAGATAACCTTACATTTTTAACCGACTTCAAAAAAAAGGAGGAGGTTATCGATGATATTATTATTTCTTAAATTTTAGTATAGGTAATAAAATTATCAAATAATAATTTATTTCTTACCTATTCTCTACCTTAAAAATATATGTAGGTACCACGTTCTGTTTATCTTTAAGTTTTAAGTTAAAGTCATATTAATACAATATTATTACGTATATGGTACTATAAAATTATTAAAACCCTGAAAGAGTCTATATGAATCTCTATTTTACTAAAACATGAGTGCAAAAGGTTACATAGTACAAACATAATGCACATTATACATAATCGACACGACTGCACGAGGTCACGGAGTTCAAACATTGTTAATACATTTAAACAAACACTTAACTCAAAATGTTATCTTGCAGATTATTCTTTCATAATTTTTATCTTATTTCAACGATGACAGATTTAGTGGTCATACAGCCGAAGTGTGCACGTACCAAATTGTTAAAAGATTTAAATATTTTGCCCTTTGTTATTTCTTTAAAATTAAATATATTTATTATTTTTATTTTATTAAGGCGAAAGCTTGTTTGTCTTAAAAGACAATAGCTCATATATTTTTTAATATATCTTATAATATCTTTTGTATCTATACCAAATAGCTTTCGCTATAAAACAATTGTTTGTTATAAATTGTAGTTGAAGACCTATTTTTGACAGCTTACCATTTTACGGGGTTATAAGTTTAACCGTGGCTTTGTCGGTGGGGCATAATTAGTATTGACATAAATAATTAATACTTACATACACTATAAATTGAAACAGTATCCCATGTTTTAATTTCTATGTGAGATACAACATCTTTGACGTATTCGTATTAATGCTTTATAGGTACGTGGCAAGTGATTTTTCTTCAAATGTATTTTAGATCATTAGATGAATTTCACAATATTTAGTTGAATAAAATAAAACAAATAAATATAAATTTAATCACAACTAACATCATTTTATAAGCATTCAACATCCTTATGAAGGAAAATGCTGAAAGAGTTTAAGACGATCTATCTTTATGCTCTAGCTTTATCGATCTAGCTTTATGACGATCAATAATTAGTGGCTGGCTTCTAGGTCCGATACTTATATAATACAACGGCTTCTGATAGAATCTCTCGAACCGTCGAGACCCTAAAAACCTCATAGGTTATTTAGGATTAGTGTTGCCTCGTATCATCGTCGTATATAAGTATGGGTCTAGGAAAAGCTCTGCAAGCTGCAGTGTGAACACACGTGATCTTTGTTGTAGTTAAATGTTCACAAGAAGCAGTACTTAAAAAAACAAACACAAATGCGAAATGACAAGTACAATGAGTGGCCATCAATTAGACTGGCACTTGCTAAAGACGATGTTCGCGCTAAAATCTAAATACAAGTCCAGGTGTGTAGACAATTAGAGTATAATCACTTTATTTGAAGTGTTGTCACGGAGTTTCGTGGAAACGCATTGTTAGCCGCCACCCAGTAGTGTTTGCAAACGATTTGAATGAGCCTGCCTCAATATTTGCTCTACGAATGAAGGAAACAATGGTCAGGGACAGTTAGTTGTGCGAGTCATGCGGATAATGTTAGGGTGCTGTAACGACGTGCGACGCAGCAGTTTATTTATTAAATTCTTACTATTTTTGTTCGTTATGTCCTATGATTTTTTTGTAACGAACTCAATCGTTCATTTCCAATATTGTTGTTATTCAAACGCTGTTTCTTTCGTCTTCTTCATTTAACTTAATTTCATGAAAAAGACCTATGTAAAGTTCTTAAAATTATGTTAACTATGTATTTTAACTAAAGAAAAGTCGCGCGACCGCTGCATTTACATCTCATACCAGAATAGTCGCATAACTGTCGCATGCTACAATCTCGCCTAACAAAATAGTAACAAGCAGAGGCGAGCATGTTTGCACGTTCACGGCGGCCACCGCGGGAGGCTCGACCACCACAATTTATTTTATTTCAATCCATTGACAGCCCAGCACGCGATTCTATTTTATTTATTTTTTTACATCGCCATAGTAAATTTCACTCAACCCTCAATACAAGTATTATTCTATACAATGTGTTATAATTAATGCGTTTGACGTGTGCTCTTAAATGAAACCATTTTCAACGACAAAATCGTTAAGTGTGACACAATATAAATCCTCGCTTTTAGGAAATTTGAAGAAATGTTAATGCAAAATTACGTCACTATTTGAGGAAGCAATATAGAGAGGCTTTTTACACTAATACTTCATTTTGTAAAAAGATTAACTAAAATTTGTTAGCACAAACTGCAAGGACAATAACAGCAATCTGCAATAACAATCGAGCTGTTGAATGAGTAGAACTCGCGCAACGAGTAGTTTTTATTTCATTTTCACAAATAATCCTGGCACTTACTGCAGCTTTTCATTTTTATTTTAACAAGCTTTTCTTATACGAGTTGCAATTATCACTAGGTAGGACAGTTTGTTTGAGTAATCTATGTGTAACCATAACTAAGTTTGTGAGCTTAAATATTAATAATTATGAAGATAATTTTGTTAGGTAATAGATAACAGATTATAATATATGTGTTAACTATTTTTATTTTATTTTTAGTCTAATTATTGTCTGTGTAAATCTTATCAAGTCCAGCAACAAGCTTTTTTAATTAAGAAGACAGTGATGTAGAGTGATGTAGAGGCTTCTCAGATATTATCTCAAAATTTAATTAAATTTTAATTATAACAAAAATTGATTTCCTAACATAATGACGTGGTATAAATTCGTATGATAATATAGTTTTTTGTTGTTATGATTAACTGACTTATCTATTATTTTAGCACGCCAAAGCTCTGTCATTTAAACTCTACATTCGTAAAATGCAAATACGCCTAAAATCGCCTGACGCACTCGGTCAACAATTCAATAGTGGCTTACAAGGAAGATATAAGTCAACTTAACTGCTGGTTACATCCTGTATAGATAACCCGGTTTATTTTACGAATTGTTGAGGTAGGTCGACCACACTTACACCACATGAATGTAGATTCTAATACAATGGAATAAGATTGATTTCGACGCAAACATTTGATAAGGAGATTTAGATTTTTTGTCGAAAACTTGTTAAGCTCACCTAATAACGTGACTTAATGCTTTAATAAATATTAGATTAGTCGTAGCGTAGGTCGTAGTTAATATTGATTGTGTTTTGCTTTTACGGGGTTGGTTTGAGGTTGTTTTATATGCAAGAATGTTACTTTTGTGTGTTTATTTTTATTGAAGGTTCTTTCATGGTATCAAGCGGGGTTTATTTTGATGATGTTTTAAAATTCTAACATAACAGAGACCTAATACATCGATTTTTTTTAAAACAATCAGGGAATGATTAGTGAAGTATTTTATGCAGAGTAAAATTTTGTACATTAAAAAGCTACGATGTATTTAATGTATAATAAATTTGATTGCTCCTAAAGGTAAGTAATAAAATAAGCTTGCTCAATTAGTATTAATACCTATGTACATATTTTCAATTTGGTGTAGGTTTTACAGATATAATAAATAAACACAGCATTTTATATAAACAGCGAGATTGATTCCAAACCATTGTCAGTTAGGTACTTATCCTTTTAAAATTTAGAATACAAAATAAACTATATATATTATATAGAATAAAATAATTATAATAATAGAATCCAAGCAAAATATTTTGCGCTAAGAAACGTCTTACAAACGCTCCATGCGGGTTCCCGGTTTAATTGATCCGAATACTTACACTTCACACTGAGCTATTGTCACGTCACACCTAGCGAATCCTCTGACACCATTGTGACGGTGCCTGGCGACCCGCAGCGTAGGGTTAGCCTCAACACGTGCGCTGTGAATGGGCCCTTAGGAACGACCGTAATTGAATTATGGTTATGTTGTGATCTTATTATGTAATTTGGAATGCGACTTTCTGATGACGATGGCTAAAATGATAAGTGGTCGTGTCTTTAGATTAGAATTGATATCAAAAGTTGGTCATGTAGTGGGAAATAAGTAGATAATATGTCAATTTTTGTAGAGATTCGAATGGTAGATTCAACAGTAAATCGTTTTTTTTAAATGGCTATCTAGTTAGTATATCTTAATTCTTAATAAAGTTTGTATGGATGTATGGATGTAGGGATGTATGGATGTATGGATGTATGGATGTTTGTTACTCTTTCACGTAAAAACTACTGAACCGATTACAATGAAATTTAGCACACATATAGAGGGTAACTTGGATTAACACATAGGATAGGTTTTATCCCGGAAATCCCACGGGAACGGGAACTATGCGGGTTTTCCTTTGAAAACGCGGGCGAAGCCGCGGGCGGAAATCTAGTGGTAAATAATTTATCGTTCTCTCTACCTTCTATTTATTAGTCTTGCCAAAATGTGTAGGTACATTTTAAAATTTTCTATTATTACCTATATTACCTACTCCTTTGCGAAGTACCTACCTATGACACAGTATTACAATATATTTTGTAATACTGTGCCTATGTATTCATATCTACAGAATTAATAGACATTCGAGTAGGTCTTATGCAATTAGGTATTAGTATTTCACTATAATGCCTAATAATTATACTTTACATAAATAACTTGACCGTTAGGCACAATTCTCAAGCGCAAGTTACATATTTGTTTTGGTTAAAACTTGGGTTGTTTTCTTTGTAAACCCGCGGAGGCAGTTGCGTGAAGGCCTCACTTGACAAACATCCATGAATTTTGGCTCTGTTTATATAAGATTTGTCAGATTTCGATGTTTAGTAAATAAATAAAGTGTGTTTAATGTGTGCAAGAATTATTGGATGTCGCATTGTTGCGGAATGACTTTTCGAATGGTATCACTAAAAATAACATTTTTTCTTAACTTTTGGAGGTTCTTTGAAATGCAGATAATTCGAATGGAAAGTGTTTCGATTAAAACATTATTCTATAATTATGATAATATTAAAATTGACCGCTTCCAGAAATTACGTCCATATTTATTTCATGATAAGATATACATGTATCCACCACGGAAAATATTGAAATAACAAAATGCAAAGCTTTCTGATTCCATGTAGGTACACACTTATTCATGTACTTAACAAAAAGCTGGCATTGTTCACTTTACTCGACATATTTTATCTTCAACTATAAAACATCATGTAGTACCATAGATAATATAATACTGTAGTACGTAATAAAATATTGCACAATCACTATAATGAGCGTAACAAGATCACCTCAAAAGGCTGTTAACTGTTAAGTGTCGTACAATTGGACAGGTATTGAAAATACTCGATTCCTATCTCTGGCATATCAAATCGGGTGCTCAATGAGTTATACAATAGCAAGGAGATAATAAGGAAATGCAGACTCTTTTGTGATCGGAAAGAAACCTTAGATAGTCTCATTGAGCGGCGCATAATTGCGCAGACGTTCATTCATGAATTCGTTCGAGCTGAAATCCTTGAGAATCGCGGAAGTTTTAGACACGGTTTTTGGAATGCGCAACTGATTTTTTGTTATGAAATTTGTATGTTCCTACTTCACATATGTAACTATATCTTTTAGAAGTGTTTTTCGATCGATGTAGGATAATTATGTAATATTCTTGTAATTCACATAATGATAATTAATCTGTGTGGGTCAATACATCATGTTTTATAGGTCAATAACATGGTCGTCGCCTTGTTTCATTGGACTTTAATAATTTCAACCAAGCATATTAATTAATTTAATGTAAACAAAAAATCTACCACGAATCAGCAAGCAACATACAAGCATACTATTATTTAGACATTGAGAGTGAATAAAATTACCTAAAGATTATTATCATTAATCATGCAATATTATTCACTTTTCAAGTAGATACCTTCCTAAGTAATGAGACGTAGTAATAAGTTGGGATAAATTTAATAAGCATTTCATATCGATTATTAACTATCACGATAGAGAAATTAGAATACAATAGGTAAGTTTTTTTTACCTAATTTTAATTTGGTAAGCTATAATGCACAGCAAATTGATGAACCAAAAATGCACTCATCCGATTATCCGATTTCATACTATCCACGTCCGAAAACTAAGGAAACATAAAAAGTCCGTTGAAATAAGAAAAAACGCGAAATTATCGAGACTATAATGAGCCCCTATGGCGCAGCGTGAGTCCGAAATTCAATCAAAAGGAATTTATTGCCCAGATTCGCAAAGGCTACGCTTCTTTTCAAAAAGTTTAAGCGGGATTTTTTTTCTTTTCAATAATAGGCCGGCGCGAGCGATGCGGCCCGCCATTATAAAATGCATTGAAATGACAGTAAAAGTAACGCCCACTTTTTTAAAATCTTTTTGTGTGCGTCTTCAAAAGTTTTTAAAGATGATGGAATAGGAACGTGAATAGCCTTAGGTTACCGATAAATGTGATTTTTTTCAAAGTTACCGCTTTTTTGTGCACTACTGAATTTATATATTTTTATTATATTATACGATTTATGTTGTAAATAGGAGTCTGACAATTAATTCTGATAAAATTGTACAAAAAAACATGTAATTTTTTACAGATTAGATACTATGAAGATAAAAATTGATTTAATTTTACGTTGAGAAATTATAATACATGTAGTTAATTGATGACATAAATTTACTTCATTTTATCATAAGCTTAAATTTGGTGCCCATAATAAATAAAGTAGGCCTTTACCTACTTCAATATCTATATATATATTTACCTACTTGCTTCTTATTTACAGGTAACCAACTACATATATCTAAGCATAAAATTCTATTATAATAGTTTTTACACCTCCATGCTTATCAGTAATTGTTATAAGGGTTGGTTTCATGTATCGTCTCGTAAACAAACTTAAATGGCACTCTAGTGGCCTACAAACACGTGTTCGTGTTTGGTTACTCTTGTAAAATTATTTCAATCATGTCTCAGCGAAAATCATCTTTAACGTAACGATATAAAGTTTGATTTAGATTATAATTTTATGCATATTCGTCTCAATGAAAATGCAATGGTATTGGAAGGTAATAAAGTTGATTTTGCATTGAAAGACAGAGAAAAGTCTTATCAATAAAGGGCCATAAATTGAAAGATATCCGTATTTTTAAGGGGCACTTTAAGGCCATCTTTAGCCGTGTCGTATCGAATGATTGTGTTAGGCCGATCCATCAAATCTGAGACGTTTTGTAGGCTTCTATTTGAGCTTTTTTGCCGCACAGTCATTTCCTGTAGCCCAGAGCTATTTTAACCGAAATTTCGCGAAGATACAATTAAATTTTTTCGCTTGATTTTTTTATTTTTTTACAATTTCGGCCAGTCGGCATTATGTTACGTAAAAAGATTTTGCTAAATAAGATAAGGACGTCCTAACCGAATACGGTTTTGGGTTGGACTTTTTTGATTCGCGTTTTACCATTTGTTTGCGAAATGACCGAGGTTTTTTGCTCTGTTTCGAATTACGTGTTTCTTGTGATGATTTTGGGATTTATGTTATTATTACATATTGAAAGAGAATAGTTTAAGAAACGATAAACATTCTGTGGCAAAAAACGATGAGTTATAAAAAGCATGAAGTAATTAAAATTTTACGTTATCTACCTAATTATTT
This sequence comes from Colias eurytheme, assembly GCA_907164685.1. Lineage (NCBI taxonomy): Eukaryota > Metazoa > Arthropoda > Insecta > Lepidoptera > Pieridae > Colias > Colias eurytheme. The sequence continues at coordinate 4,353 of CAJQZN010032374.1, read as the reverse complement.
AACTAATGTACCATTACCTACCTCTTTTTGTGCGTGTTTATTTTTTTAACCTCCTGTATCCAAAACGCGACGCACGCAACCACGTAACTGTCAAAAGTATCCTTTTTGTCAACATCAAAAAATCAGCAGCTTCCGTCCAAAAAACGGTTATTTCGCCGCAATTCGACACCGCAAGGTTGCTACACGTGCAGAAATAAATGTATTTTTTTATTGAAAAATAAAAAAAAGAGCACTAACGAACGTTTTTATCGCCGAATATTTTAAAGTCACGTGTTTGTGATTTGCCACTAATGGGGCTTCCTTTGCTGATTGTGACAAGTGGAGAATAGTTGCGTAGTGTCACCATTATTGTGTAACTTTCGATCCTGTTAAATTTGTTTGTTTTCGAAAGTAACAATTTTTTAAAATGGATAGTTATCTTTTCTATTAACTAAGGATGAAAGTTCGTTCTTATCTATAGGTATTTATCTTGCAAAAGCTTACAATATTTACTATGCACAAAAATATATTAAGATAGTCAGACACAAAAAACTATTAAAAAATACATTACTTACCTGCTTGTGATATCCGAGAAAATCTGTACATCTAAATTTAAATACATTATTTAATATAAATATATAATTACGACTATGCAACTTTCACGAATATACATTATACAAATATAATATAATAATCTATTTAAAAACTTGAAGTAAATAATGATATGCACATTTTAAAAGTATTCCATTGATCAATTATTACAACATAAATAAATTATTAATACCTCATATCCTATACTTTCCAAAACCTCAAAATCATGGTCACCAACACTCGGAAGTAAGCAAGTGTTACAAAACACCCAATTAAATGCTTTTAGCGGTTTCCTTTCCACTTAAAGTGTAAAATCTTAAAAATTTCCCTCACAATAGTAAAGTGGTCACTTAAAGGCTGTAAAAAGTAACAGGTTCAAGTTTATGGCACTCTTCCTACAATGGTTGAGTGCGAAAAGATTAGCATTTTAAAACGGAAAGCCTGTTGAGTTTCGAGTGTCGTTACTGCATTTGTTCAGATGTAAACAATTGAATGGGTATTGTTTCGCTGCTTGTTGTCTGTACGTTGTCTACGTTAAAAGGATGAAAGTTCGACAGTGGTGAAGTATTTTAAATTTTTATGATCGTTATTTCAAACATTTT
>CAJQZN010032373.1:0-29517 GCA_907164685.1 Colias eurytheme | reverse complement strand
TAATTTACGTGCTCGGGACTCACTAAGAGATCTCTTTAAGAATACTGATATCCTTACTATACCATCACAGTATATATTTAATAATATTTTGCATGTACACAAAAATGCCGACGCACACACAAGAGTAGGAGATAGACACTGTTATGGCACAAGGAACAGAAATAGAATTGAAATGCCATTTTTCCGATTAGCTAAAGTTAAAAATTCATTTATGGGTCAAGGTATACGCTTTTACAATAGAATTCCTCATAATATTAAAGAGTTTGGTAGTGCTAAATTTAAAACTTATGTAAAAAATATATTAGTTCAGAGAGCCTATTATAGCATTAAGGAATATATGGAAGATGAAAATCCATGGAGGGTTGTCGCGTAAGAACCACAGGACAGTTCTTTGGCATATTATGATATATTATGTAGTTAGATTTAAGTTACAGATTATGTAATATTGACAATATGATTTTAAAAGAGCAACTATGGAGTTTCTTGCCGGTTCTTCTCCATAGATACTGCTTTCCGAATCGGTGGTAAATGTTAAAAATACTTATGTAATGACGATTCGAAAGTGCTACTAAAAGTAGTCTAATTGAATAAATAAATGTTTGAGTTTGAGTTTGAGTTTATTGGGTAATGTTGTTGTCGAATAAATGTGTCCTAGTTTTAAAGAGACGAATAAATAATTTTACTCAATAATTATGTATTCAATTAACTTATACATTATTGAATGTAATTGATATTAACAAATAAATTATCGAATGTAATTCGTTTACGTATAAATTGCGCGGAAACGACGTAATCTAAATATATTATATTGAAAACGAAAGAAATAAATATAAAAAGTTGTTTAATTCACTAGTGATAATATTTTTACTAATTTTTTATAATAATCCTTATAAAATGTTTACTGAAATCTATAACAATTTACAAGAATAAGACAAATTTCTTTCAGTCCACGAGAAAAGTAAGAATAATAAACATGAGCACCCAATACAAAAAAGTAGAGCCTTTTAGAGATCGTCTGATCTTAAAATGTTTTTGAGTTCCTTCTTGGAAATAAGAATCAATTGAGAGCTACTGTAGTTTCTGTAAGAGTATAAAATATATAGGTAGACAGTTAAAATAACACATTTGGTCCACAACTATTATTGTAGAGACAGTTTTCCGAAAATAATACAAAATACAATATCGATTATAAAATCATTGATGATGATGGAGGAAGTTACAATATTGATGTAGATAAGTTTTGCACAACGGTAAAAAGTTATTTTTTTTTAATTTTGGGATATTTTTAGGTATGCTTTGACAGTATAGTAAGTAAGTATCGAAGAAGGATCCTTCCTTTGCAGTAAGGACCTAAATTTCGAATACTATAATTTTTTCATGTATGATTATGATTTTTTAATGTACTATTTAGGTTATAACAATCAAACGAGGTAAAAGTGTAACCTAAAAATAATTTTGAAAAACCCATTAAAAATAGATATAAACAACAAAATACTGTTTTAGCCAAGAAACCGTAAATAAATGAAAATAAACCATCTGCACATGTAAAGCTGTTTTCTTAAATTTATTCTCAGTCCAGCGTACCCTTCTTTAATATGCACTCTAACACAATGCTACATAGATTAGATGGTGAATATTTATTAGGGAAAATTGCGTTTAAAACCACGGGGAAAAACAAGTTCTCTTACAAAACATGAAATAATTATACGTGGATGGCGCTTGTAAAGGTATCATTAGAATATTCCTATTTTTATATTCAAACAGCGTAATAAACTTACCGAAGTTACGAAAGCAAAAGAATATGGAAAAAAGGATAGAACTTACTTAAGAACAACAGCCGAAAAGGTTAACTCAAATATACATATGTAAAAATGCTGATCTTAAGGAATATGTTTGACGAATTCAAATGGATTATAATAAATTATTATAATATAAAATATGTGCGTAATGTTTTGTATAAATATGACTTTATTGAAGTTGTGTGACTTATCCTTCTTATATATTCAAAATACATAATTCCTTATCCTATAATCTTATTCGTACCAACGAATTATTTTTACATGGTTACTAATTTCTTTAAATGGAATCTTTTTTCATCTGTGTTGACTGTGTGGGACTATCTCAATTGAATATTACTCAAAGAAGAAATAATTCTATTTTATTCATAGAATATATAATAATTATCAGGACTTGAACTCGCGGCTTTCACTAAAATTAAATATTCGTAGCAAATGCTACATATTCGTAGCAAATGCTACGAGCTACGTACGCTACGCTACCTCAGCAATCGAATGTCTTCTACTTTTTTTTTAAATATCTACAGGGTTCAAATTATGCCTTCATTGCATTAAATGCTATAAAATCAGCAGCCTTAGCTAAATAATGAGAGTATATTTATCGTTAATTTTCATTGAAGATTAATTTAATACCTATGTACTTGTCAAACTATTAAGAAAAGTACAATTTACTAAACATATATTTAACTCATAAAAATATACATATGCACTATGAAGTATTTTACAAGTAACCAATAAAGAAAATCAATCAGAGATACCCTTTGCCATCTAACAAAAAGAGCATCTAACAAAAAGAGTGTAAAAATTTTTTGGACGTTTCGAATCTGATTAGGAAAAAAATATAAAAGTTGCAAATACACTTTTAATTTAGTCGTTAGAGTTTTATAATTAATATTCTTAAATAATATAAACATACAGATACAAATAAACGTATTTACAATTCATTTAGAACATTAAAATGTGGTATTCATAACAATTCGCGACATCACTTCGTAAACAATAAGACCAAGTTTAAGATGTTACAAAGTTGAGAAGGAAACAAATAAGTGAAGTTTGTATGTGTTACTTTAATATCTTATGAAGACGCCCGTCAAACAAATAAAAACGATTTAAAATTTAAAGATATTAATTGTCTATATAGTAAGATTTATATAAGTATTTTAATCTTCCATACATTTTTATATGCAACGGTGTCATTATCCTAATTAAGAGCCTCTAAATTTCCTTTCTCAAATAAACACTAACATCTTCAGTCCATGCGTTGTATTATTAAGTGGCCCTCACTTAGACCGTGGTTTTATGGTGTCATTGTATTCGCCCAGTGGTTTTATGTCGATGGAGCATCGGGTCGTTACGTCCGTGGCTACATTGCGTACAATCGCAATTGTCTTACTGCCCACAAGATAACCGTCTTTATTGAACATTCGCCGTATTTGCACTTTACTGGCAAATGACGATTGCTTGGTTTAAGGGGCTGGATTACTATGGGTCCAGTTACGTTTATGTTCCACGATGAAGTCTTCTGTTGGGGTCAGATGCATATCACGTGTTAAACTTATACAATTAAATTCATTTGAGCCTCGAAGAAAAGGCAATTTAATACAATGCATTTTACTCTCTACTTAAAGTAAGTGTTCTAAGGGATTGTAGATGAGAATGCCATAATTGGCAAGTAGAATATCAATAACCATGTTGTATAAAATAATAGACAACAATCTACGAGAACGGCTATCCTTCTTAAGGAGGCATGTATTAAAGTCTCCCATAAATATGCAATGCTTGTATTAAGGAATTAATTTATCGAATATCGAATCTAAAGAGGGAAAATAATCAATCAACAAGGAAGGACTATAGAAAACGCCAAGGAGTACTTTACAATGGGACAGGATGGTTTCAAGGATAAGGTGTTCTGTAGCATCGGAAGGAGGAGGCTGGGGTGATTGAGATATAAGAAGTACTTGATGTTTATTGAGAACAAAAAAAATATAAAGCAATAAAACCGTGTAGAATAATGAAGATATAAAAATACATCACAATGAATTTATAAACTAAAAAGCGCATAGAATTAGAATATATCTGAACATCCTTCAAAATTTCTTAAACAGAATAATAATATCGCTATAACAAGCTCCTATTTATCAGACTTATGAATCTGAAAAACGCTAGCATATTTAGTCGTTGCCGGCGTATTATATCGTTATTTATAAAAGGATTTTCAATTTGAAAGCTTCTATAGATATTTTAAAATTCTCGTCTGAAATCCAGTCTGCTTTAGGTCCATATGTCTCATGAATAATTCAAGCGGAGCCGCGGTGTGGCCCGCCCGGTGACATATACGTGTATGTGTTATGCAGACCCTGCTCTGCGAACAACAAAAACCTATCTGTACGTTTTCATTACTTAGGTTAAAGGTAAGTGTTAAATAGAAGTACTTTTTCAGATGTTTATACCGTACGCTAATAACAAGAAGCTGGCACTGCGCCATACGTTTCTCAATCAAAGCCTGCTCCGTACATACCTTGAATAATTGGATTCTAATTTTTAAAGCCACTGCTTTTTATTCGAAGGAACCACACAAAATACATAAAATAGACGGAAAAACATTGTTTGTGGCAGCATTTCAACGCTATGTTTTGTATACGAGAAATGAATTGATCTCAATCAAAATCGAAATGCGGGATATTTTTCTACAAGCATTCCTTTTAACCGCATTCAACAGAATCAAATCAGAAGAATCTTTGAATAGCCCAAATCACATTTGAATTGAATGTACTTTAATTAACACTACTTCCACTGACGTAAATGGATTTAGACCGAATTGAAATTTTAATGAGGTTATGTATAGAATCTGTTTTCTTATTCATCAAGTACTTAAGTGGATTATATGTTTTGCATAATTAATTTCTGTTAAGTAAAGACACATCCATAATTAAAAATAAACTATTTCGTGTTTGTTTTTCAAACGTCTCTATTTTTAGCACTAGTTTGAACGATGCGAATGTTTTCTTAAGAGTGTCGATCGTAGTAGGTTGATTAAAATATGAAAATAATCTGCCATGCTCCACACGTGCAAAGGGACCTCACTTAGTCTTGTCTTGTTTTTGAGATGGAGGTCTTTATTGGAAGGTTATTATAGTAACGGTCTTCAGTAATAAAGATAGTGTCGTGTAACAAGTTCATGGGCGTTGATAAATGTTCGCTGATCACGCAACAATTTGTTAAGGTAGGGTGTCAGAAAAGTGATAATTTACTATGGTAAGTAGAGTTAAATGGACCAGCATGTGCCTGCGAGATATATGGCCGGATAAACGTGCGCCATGTCAGGCTTACACTGTTATATATGGGCCGTTCAATAGAAAATTTATAAACCTATCACTCTTAATGGATAATTAGACTCTAATTATCCATGTTGACTTCCCATTTTAATGTATTTTATGATAAGGATATATGTAGTATGTACTTTTTGGTATGAACATTGTTTTCATTTAGTTCATAAAAGTCATAATTACCTGGAGTTTTTACATTAACTGATGTTTTGGTGAATCAATAATTTGTACATCGTAAATTGGAAAATTATCTGCTGATATATTCATTAAATATTTAGTGGCTGTGCGAGGCGGTTCCATGAAACGTGATCATAGGATCTAGCTATAAAATTAAATTAAATTCTATCAAGTTTTTAAAAACATCGTCTGTAAATTCAGTTTATTTCGTAGAACGAAGGCCTTAACGGTCTTCAACCTTTTAATACATTTTTCGACGTAAATATTCTTAAAAAATTGAAGTTCTTTTTTACTTTTAGATAGATATAGTACCTATTTTATTGATAATGACCTTTCTATTGATCAAGCTATAGTGATTTTACCACGACAACATAATATAAGAAAGGCTACGAATTACATTATATTATCTCACTCATTAAAATAATATATTACAAGAAATGTGATCAATTACTCGTATATAAATAATTAAATTAATAGCGTATTCGCAGTTATAATAGGAAGAAAATGCAAATATAATAGTTTATTTGGATATCCTATTAATAATGCAAGAGCTGCAAAAGTCCATCGTATTAAAAGTTGGTATAAAAATAATTAAAATAGTCCACAGGGTAAAATCATAGCTGGTAGACATTCGGCTGCATAACTTTTAACAAGCTGAGGAGTTTTATGAAATAGTATAATGTACAAGGTTTATTTTTAAAGCAAAGTATGGCATTCTAACAATGGATTATTAATAATTATACACTTAATATATCTCTATGTATCTACCTACATACAATATAGTTAAGTACTGCGTAATCATACCAATTTTATAACTATTTAACCGAATGTTTACAGATACATACACAGTTGTTCTTGTAATAAAGAAATATACTAAAGTTTAGTTCTACCTAAATACCTCTAGGCAATGCGACCTTAACTAACTTATATAAATACTTTTTTTATAAATCTCCCTTTTTCTGATTTAAAAATTAATAGAATATAGACATTTACATATATTGTAATTAAAAAATTAATCCGTTTAAAAGTTTTTCGTTTATAAATTAACAAATTGAGAAAAGGCGAGGTCTACTCAGTAATTACACGTTGTGAATAAATCAAAGTGAAAGCCTAACATAAACAATACAACTTTGATAACATTCTGAAGCCAAATTATCGTAAAACCACATCCCATGCAATACACTCAAGGGAGTCTACCCTTTCAAATAATAAAGGATCGCCTAAATTGATTGATATATGCTAATGAAAATTCTAAAGTATATATTTAATCTACGTTAGAGTGCTTTCTATTTAGTTTAATATGTTTGTGTAAAATTCAACATTAATCTATTCATAGATATAGATATAACAAAATTTTAACCGACTGATTTGAGATGTCTTTACATTATTTAGCCATTAGGTAATTACACAAAAATTCATTATGATATCTATAAGTAATATAAGTCCAGCAAATAAGATTGTCCACTTATTTACTTTCTACGTAAACGATGTCGCAGAAATTAAAAATAACTAAACGAAATAAGCGTCTAATATTATACTTTTAGATGTGGCGATTGGTGGTGTGCATCTATATTGCAAAATACAATTCTATTCTTTAAAAGTTGACGAAAATAATATCTTAATTAGGTATAAACGTATATCGCGCCGATTCTTCAAAATCATATAGCAGTGGTGTCTTAGAATTAGATTGTTTATTTTATAATTTGGTAGTAACAATTAGACTTCTGTGTCTGTACACAGAGGCTGTCCTCTGACAGTTTTTGTTCCATTCCACTGGGATCAAATCTAGATTAGCGATTGTAATTTGTAAACGCTACCGCACTAATCACTTGTCCAAGAGCGTCCCGGAGGAATAATTTATACACACACATACGTTTTTATTCCTGACACAAACGGCGTTAAAAACTTATAATTTTACTAGTGTAGCTGTGTATAAATACTTTGTGTGTTTATTGGTGGTAATGACTTATGTACCTAATATATAAAGGAATGAATCGATTTGGACGATATTTTCATATTGGAAAGTTATTATAAACTTATGAGGTTACAAATGTAGCAGTTTTTAATCAATTTGAGATAAACTTTCTCATTGAAAAGTTGTATTTATCGTAATATATAAAATATGGTATTTTAAGGAGAAAATGCCAATAATAAGGAAGATGATGCACTATATCTACTTTACTGCTAGATTAGTACAATTACCTTTAAAATTTGAAAAGCCTACTAGCAAATATCTATACGGAGCCGCGGGGCGGGCAGCTAGTTTCTATACAATTTACTAAATGATTAAACTTTTTTTGTAATATTTGACATTTAAACTTTTGAAGATAATAATTTAATTCACTTTCTTTTGTCTATTATTAGCTTAATTTCAGCCTATCTTCATCGAACAATACATTATTGTGGAAATATAAGGCTTCTTTATTAAAACTTAAAATAATACAGTAATCAGGGGAAATCTAATTTCGTAACAATAGAAAATCTAATAATAATTATTATCTTTGAGCGATAAATATAGATAATATTATAACACTTATAATAACACTGTAACACACTAAAGAAAATACTTAATAAGAATAATGTCTTCGTTAGAAAATTATATTTGATATAGTTATAATATTTTAACTAAGATTTTGGATATATTGATTCCTTCTATAAATAATTTAAATTCAATAAGTATAAGAAATGAATAAGCTTTCTCCTTTAAATAAATAAACTTCGCATTATTATATCCATTCGACCTTAATGCAGCCATCATGATCCATCATCTTGCGACTTTTCAATTTTCTTAGCATAATTTTATATCAATAAATGTATCGTATATCTAGAGAATATTATACTCTATTTTTACACTCACATATTTTTTTTATTATGGTAAAGTTAGGTTTTGTATATTATGTAGAAAAATAAAGCTTTTTATACAACACCGCATTTAATATAACTAGATTGATAAATAAATACCTGTAATATAATGTTTTAAATACTTATCTTTTGTGTTCGAAATAAAGAAAATGGATACATAAATTATAGTTGGCAGAAGATAAAATAAATACTAAAAACGTTAAATACATCAAGTTAACCTGTTTTTAGCTATATTAAAATTGTAATATGAACTAATAACCGTAAAGCGTACTTGCCTTCGCTTTATGCTGATTATTGGCTCAATATGTATTTGTCTAACTGCACTTCACATTGTTAGTATAGCAAACTATAGACGTTATAGCATTCGGAACATATTATATTAATCATAAAATTACTTGTATATTAATATGTTTTTAATTATATTTATCAAAATCAAAGTTTCAACTGGAACGGCCTCAAAATATAATTTACGCTGAAAAGTTTCCTAGCAAAGTCTTCCCTACAAAGCGTGTCACTTTGAACAATTTATAAATAAGTTAATTTGTACATTCTTTAAATACTCCAATTTTAATATAACTCTAATTTATGAAGTAGTATGGACATTGAAGAGCTTAAAACGATTTAATATACCTCTTTAGGTACGGCAAATAACATTTCAGAATTTTGATAAATAATATTTTTTTTTAATATTAGTTTTTTTTTTACTAATATTTCTAACAAATCACCACTTTAAGGGCTAATTATCATCGTTTAAAATACTTTTCATGCGGTCATATTGACACATCTAAAGCTCTTCAGATGAGTGCAGGAATGAAAAATGTGGTGCGAACATCGTGTTTGTTTAAGCGAGGATAAACGTAGGCGGCGGATAATTTATTAGCAGAGATAAATTCTGGCCCTTAAACGTGGCAAAGAAAAACATATTCTGCCTATCGCCAATTTTCGCGGTAATACCATTAGCTGTATAAGGAACCACAACAAATGATGTGCTAATGTGACTGATTCCAATTTTATTTCATATACACAAGTAAACACACTTCTTTAAACGCTAATATATAAGCTAACAATGTGAACTATAATTGGTAACTTGGGAATTGTTTTAATCATCTTTGTAAATAACACAAAACGACAATTGTTAATGCAACTAATTATCTCTTTCGCAAATAACAATTATTAATGTTACCTAAGCTCCAAAGTGAATACATACATTTACGTTACTGTAATGCTCTACTGAGCATATAACTACATATTTACACATCTCTTTTATAATGAGACTAGTCAATTGGTCATTTCCTTAAGTATTAATACATTTTTTTTCTTATTATGTATTCTGCTAAGCTGTTCCCAATAGTATTTAATATCTAAGGAATCTGTTCAAATCTCACATACAACCTTGTATAAAGCACCTTCTTTTAAACATCATTTATTCAAATGAAAAATTCACTGAACCCCGAAATATCTAGTTAAATGCGCATTTAAATTTTACCATCTTTTTATTAAGAGCAATCTTTTTGCACGGCGATATAAATGGAGTAACGAGTTGGGCTTCAAACTTGTGTTTAAAGTCGTATGAAACGGAATTACCTGAAGCGATGTCGTTTAAAGCTCTTTTAGAGCTGTGTAGCGTGTTACGTTTAGTCGTTTGGTTTAACTTTTGCTTTATAATGCTGTAACGCCGCGTATAACATAGTGTTACGTAATTATTGTTCGGAGCGCGACACATGTATTCACACTTCCCACTTGTACCTTTTAACCGAAACTTTCAGACCTTGTATGGAATAAATTACACGAGTAAGTGCTTGGTAATTATTTATAAAAAATATGTATATCAAAAAGCTGCAAAAGTTAGAGTACGATAACATTACTACATCGCTATATAAAGTGTTTTTAAACGTGTAGAGCATTTCCAATTAGAGGAAGAAAAATCATTAACTATTTCAATGGAAGGGTTCGGGTAACATTACATTGTGTATAAAGCGACCCTTTTAAGCAAAAGTAAAGCATGCGAAAATATAATTAAGAACAGTGGGTTAATTCCCTTTTTACGTGCCTATATAAATTAGCGAACTTATAACATATTATAATATACAGAAGCGTCTATAAACGCGTCTCACATTAAATTTTATACATAATAAAATGATTTCGCTTTGTCTAGTTTATAATGAGAAAACTTCGAAGACAGGATTGTGAGAATCTTCTGCATAAGCTATATTTAATAGCTCTATTTTTCCTAATGCTTTAGAATTTATAGTCATATGACTATAAAGATCAAATATTTGGTAAGTGTATAATATATATTTTATGTTACGTAGTTACATAAAGCTCGCGTTCAAGGAGTCTAAAATGCCTATTATATCCCAAGGGTGTTATATTAAACCACCGCTTGTCGTAAATTGTATAACTTCAAAAGTGTGAGTTTATATTTTAAAGAGCAACTGAGTTTCAGACGTAAGCCTTGATTTCGTATCACGATTTTGCTCCGCGATATACTTTCCTTATAAAAATATTCGCAACGAAGGCAAAGAGCCGGTTTTATTCACGGTACGCGCACCTGCCGTAGTCGCAACTTGCAATGAAAATTTGTCGTCTTCTTGCCAAATTTGAACTTATTCTTCGAAAAGCATTTCAGTTCAGACCTTATTTTGATGAAAGGCACTTGAACGATACTTTATGAGTTTGCGAGTGTTAGTAGAGAGATAGCGCAAGTTTAAAACGGCCATTTTCGCCTTTGTCAAAAGATACTACGCATAGAAGTTTTTAATTAAATCTTAATTAAATTATTTGACTTATAGTGCTTGGTGCTATACTAAGAATTCAGCGAGATCACTCAACTAAATCGAGTATTTCTTTTAAAAATAAATCTTTTAGCTCAAAAATAATTTCTAAAGTTGCAGAATATTCAATTAGCCAGAGCAAAGTAGCGAATACGAGAATGTGTTAGAAGTATTTGACGTTATTACAGACTGAACAAGACAAAGGCGGTAACACTGCTGTGTTATTCATGAACCCTATCCCACACCTTTGCTCGGACTTGGCGTTAAATTTGTCCATTTTCTCTGGAAATTTTTGAATAGTATGCGAAAATTGTTAAAATTGCAGGCAATATGAAATGAAAATGCAGCTATTTTATTATATTATATTTTTGCTAAGGTTTAAAACTTGAATTTTTCGAGCGTGTAAATTTGAAATACTGGATGTTTAGTTTTGGGTATTTGTTGTTCAGTCATTGAAAACTAAAACGCAATCGCACGTATCGTAATGAAATTTAGCACACAAATATTATAATCATTGCCGTAATTTAATTTTGAATAAAGTGTAGGTTATAGGTAAATTTCGCGCTATTGAGGTGCGCTAATGGGTCGTGTAATATATAAACAAATCCATACTAATATTATAAATGCGAAAGTAACTCTGTCTGTCTGTCTGTTACTCAATCACACCTTAACTACTGAACCAATTTGCATGAAATTTGATATAGAGATATTTTGATACCCGAGAAAGGACATAGGATAGGTTTTATCCCGGTAATCCCACGGGAACGGGAACTATGCGGGTTTTTCTTTGACTGCGCGGGCGATGCCGCGGGTGGAAAGCTAGTATATGTATATGATAAACCTATATAATCTACTTAATAATAATATAGTTTAGTAGTGAGTACTTAGTGACGTTTTCTACGATCCTTACTATTTTCCATTTCTGTGAATGTATTTCAAATATCATCATCATCTGTACCTATATTAATAAAAAAATTAATAGGCTTATCTTAAATATGAATACTAACTACAATAGCTTTAGTATAGTTACAAAATGCACCTAATATGAAAAATAGTTAGGAAAAAATACAAAAAGAAACAACCAATGCTCGGGGTAACTACGCGCTTTGTATGAAAGGTACAAATTAACTCATATGCTTTTAAATGACTTCCAAAGTTAATGTTTGCGATTTTGTGGTTATGTATGTTTCAATTGCCTTTTAACTTAAACAAATTAGTCACACTTACATGTATCTTTTTCTTATCTAAAGATACGATACTACAAGGAATACTTTTCAATTTAAGCACATATTTTAACAATTACTTTCTGGTAATAATTTATATGATTTTGTATGTGGGTATGTTTTACGAGGATTTACGGAAATGTGGATAAGCTGAACGAAAAACAAAATAAAATATTGATTACGTACAGTGGACATTAATATGAAAATTTATTAATTAAATATATATAATCTTCGCTTCATGCATTTCTTAATGAAGCACATTTAATCACTACTAATTAATAAAAGCACTTTATACCGTTTTGTTGTTTTTATCAACAGAATACAATTTCATAAATATTGGTACCGCGTATGCTCTTGCATACTACAGCTTAAAAGCGTATGAATAATAACAATTAATTGTAATAATCTTAATATAATATGTATAATGTATATTTTTAAACTCTTTGCTTTTTGCACAAGCACGTTCAATTCTCACTTATAAAATTTTGATAAGATTTAAAGTCATAATAATAATTATTCTTTAAATAGAAATGTTAAAGAGTTACTAGTTAAGTTGGAATCAAAAATAAACTTTTTGTTCTATTTTTCTTTTTATTCGCGTTCTATAAATATTAAATAGTACTTACTCGTTTATCAAAGTTTTACCGTAAACTGACATAACAATTTACCGTAAGACATAACAATGTCCCATTTTGCTAAATATTAGTTAATTTATGAATCTCTTTCATAAGATTTTTAATTTAATTTTTGTGTACTTAAATATATTATGAATCTAAGCCTTGAAAACTTTATGTGGAATGTGTTTAATCTAATTCATTAAAAACTTTGGTGATGCTCAATTGCTCAAATTACAAATTTAATTTCTAATATAATATTATAACAATGTGTTTATAAAGTTTTGTTATATGAAAAATACTCACATTCATATTGTTATAAAATATTGTCAAAAGTAATATTTAAATTATTTACGTATATTCCAAGTTTACTACAAAATTTATAACCAAATGATCGCTACTAAATTTGCACGGGCTTATAACGAAAATAAACCATGCAATATCAAATTTTAAGTATTTGTAATGGAACACTGAGCAAAACGAATTCTTAAACACGTACCCTTAATATCGAAGCTTGTTCCAAGAATCTGGCGCTTAATGAGAATTCCACTAATTGGAATTTTACTTTTTGTACATAAGATGGAAATTTCTACCAGCTTACTCGAGACCATTTAAATTATAAGATCTATCTATATGTTTGTGCATTAGTCAGTTTGGTGTGTGGTTGTAACGACTTATTAATTACTTTCATATCAACTTTCGATACCCACAAATTAAAGGTTTAATCGTTGGGTTTAATAAATAAAGAAGTTTTGTTAATCCATATATGAGTACTTTTACATATCAAATTGAAATAAAACTAGTTGAAGCTAAAACTTATAGGCTCGACCTAATCACTTTAAACTAGTGTTGTAAGAATTAATTTGTGGGTACATTAATCGCCTTAACGTCTTAGATTTATTAATAATATCGTCGTTAATAATTTTATTTTTTTTTAAGTTTACGAGGAATAAATGCATTTCCTATGGAATATAATATTATAACCTGTGTTTCATTCGGAAACATTTTGAGAAGAAATGCAATGAGTCAAACTATCACTAACATAATATATTACGATTTTAAATTAATTAAAAAAGTAACGTTCATATTATTCACTGGTCACTCAAACTGAACTGGAATATAAACTGAAAAATGTACCTGGCGTATGCCACAGGAAAAGTGCTTAGCAAAACAATTTTCTAAATTTAAAGGGTTTTATTACAAAAAAAAAACTTTTTCTTCTTGATAATTATTGCAAAAAATCAAACAAAAATTATCACTAAAGTTTAGTGCTAACATCAAAATGATATATTGATTGCTACGAATATGTTTTGTTCTGTCCATACAATTATGTTGGTCATTTGTTGATTAGAGTTACGCATTATCTGCAATAAAATAATTGTGTTATGTTATTCATTAGAGGGGATACAACGTGATTAAGTACTTTTGAATAGTGGGAGTTAAATTGTATTATTAATTCATTAATTAATTAGCCTAAATGTACAATGTAAATAGGTGGGAGATTAAATTGACTGTCGTGTATAATTAATTGGCTAAATATTATTATTTGATGAATGATAGTTTTCTACATATTCGTTATGTGTATTATTTAAGCATTTACGTGTGCAAATAATTTTGTTGGACATTTGATGAAAATTATAATAGAAAATGTTTTAGTCGGAACTTTTCTACTAAATATCAGTGTAGATATTGGGGAATGCTCATGCCTCGGGCTGTCTGTCCTGTGTCCGAACTCCTAGACTTGTCGGAATTTCCGTATGACCAGCCAAGTAGCGATGACTAATTAAAGAATGAAATAGTGTTGCAGTATCTATCTATGCATCTCTATCTTTTTATTTGAAATAACGACCGAAACTTGTTCTAATACAGTCATTACGGTGTGCTTGCCCACGACTTTAACCTTGCATATGCTTGCGTGCTTTATTACGTGTTTGTATTATGGACAAATATCGCTAAATATCTTAAAAAAGCTCTGTTTTTAAGCTATTGCATAGCTTCTATCGCAGGCCTTGAGCGCGGGGACCGAATCCAGAAATTACGTAACGAAAAAACCTCACGCTCCCCACTCCGACGGACACGGAGGTGTGGCTTGAAGGCATGCTATGCAATAGCTTTACCGCGGCAGTCCCCGAGTGCCACACGTCTTTTTATTTATTATGGCATGGCTTAAATGTTTTTTGTCTGTACTATACACGTTGGATTTATACATACCTACATAGATAATATGAATTTTACGTATAAGTTGGAAAAACTTATATATCTATTATATTTTTAAATAAACAGCCTTTATCCATCATAAAGTTAAATTTAACGGATGACCCACACTATACTTATTCAATAAATTCTGACCTAAAGCAAAACTTCATAACAACAAAGTTATTCTAAAATAATTACCAATTTTGAAGAGAGTTTAGTAGCGTTTATTTAAAGTTCAAATTTATGAGGATAGAATATTATTGTTTGTGAATGGAATATAAACATACTTAGAAACTTGCCGACAATTAAATCTTTATTACCTAGGAATAGAGGAATCATAGGATACAGTAAATGTAGCTAATCATTGTTACGAAAATAAACGTACAAAGCAATTAGGGCTTTCGATAATAATTACAATCTAATTAAGGGTCTGTGTTATACCCTAATGATATCAAACATCTTTCTAAATACACATGATAAATGTCTCGTACGCATCAACCATGTTTTTGGATCTTATCTTATATCACAATAAAGGAACACCTACGCAGACACATACATGACTATACAAAGAAAATGTGTTAATTTTTCTTAATTTCGATTTATGTTTTAATTACACAATAACATTATATTGAAAGTAAAATGTATTTTTATCATTAAAAGCTAAAAATACATCGAACTTTTTAAATTAAGACATTAATTAAAAAAAATCAATAAATGTTTTGCACACTTGTAGATTTTCCCACTCTTTTACAGTTTTTGCTGATGACTTTAATTACCCATCCACCTCTAGGCTTTCACATTATTATATAAAGTAGGATAACTGCTAAGTCTTCGAATATCAAAGGCCAAAGCAAAGTTGTTCTAGTCTGCTGACTATGCAGACATGTTTCATTATTGTACGTCGCTTACCTTCAGGCGGAATCGACGGTCAAATACCTACCTATTAAAGTTCGAAACATGCTTGTTATCTATGACATATTAATTACTGTAATACTAGTATCAAGGCTAATGAACGCTGTAAATTTATGAATAATTAAAAGCTTTTAAGTTATTGATACTTAAATATTCAAATCCCATCGGATATACCCAACTGTTAAAGATGTTAATAAATTATTGTGAATAACATCATGCATCAATCATGATCCCACTGCAGGGACACTTGTCCTATGGAGGTTTATCCCATAATTAACATTGTCCAAACATTGGAAGGTCGATAAGGCAAATAATATTTCGTCATTAAAAAAATATTCTTGCTATGCACCTAGCAAATAAAAAAAGGTAATACATTACCTTAACTATCCATACTAATATTATAAATGCGAAAGTAACTCTGTCTGTCTGTCTGTTACTCAATCACGCATAAACTACTGAACCAATTTGCATGAAATTTGGTATGGAGATATTTTGATACCTGAGAAAGGACATAGGCTACCTTTTATTGCGAAATATGTACCACGGGCGAAGCCGGGGCGGACCACTAGTAAATAATAATCTAAACAAAAGTATATTTGATCAACTATATTGTCTACTTCTTTTATTTTGGGTGTTTGGAACACGATCGAGCCGAAGTTCATGTTACGTATTATAATTACTTATAATTAAATTAAAACGCAATAAACATTGGTTTTAATATCAGCTTAAAAATGATAGTGAATATTTGTGATTGATAGATTCAATATTAAACTGCATTTGCGATTTCTAGTTCACTAAAGCAGGAACGCTAAAATCTTTATAGGACTTATACGAGATAACCTCGTCTAAAAGACAAAAGCATTTCAAATCTATTCGATTACCTACAGATTTCTTTGTAATAGCTAATAAATTGGTGAGCTATTTTTCTCTAGCGTATTTCTAGGCGTTTTATATTAGACTGATTTGTAAGACACTTGAAAGGTTGATGCTATTTTTATACAGCTCATATTCAATTTACGAACGAGACGACTATCAATGTTAACAAAAGTTCGTATTGAATGTCATAGAAATCTAAGAGACTGTTATGAACGAGAGCTTTTTAGGGATAAAGATCTAATATATGCATCGATCGATAAATTTGGAAAACGTTTCAGTGGCCGTCGTTACACTTTTACTGAAAAGATGAATATGTTTTAGCTTTCTTAAAGTCAGATGAGAATAAATGTTCTATACATGTGTAAAACTTTTGTGGATGACGGTACCTACGCTAGGAAATTTATCACAAAACGTAAAGAAAAGCCCATAGTAAAACTGCGTCACGAACTGAATTATGGGATGTTGATAAATTGTTTATAGATTGAGAACTTGCCCTTTCCGAAGATACATTGTAATATGAAAGCGGAATGTCAACGACGCTGGCATCAATCACTTACGACGAGCGGGATTACTCGGAGCGGGGCGTCATCCTGAGGCAGCGCGAATTTACATAAATAAGCTCATCTGTATTCTGCATGCATGCGAAGTGGAGCCCATGCAACAACATGTGCCATTCAACTTGCAGACCTCTATTATTAATTGTGGAATTTGTGGACCGCCGACGCAAGGGACACTACGTTGTTTCCACTTTAATATAACAGCTTTAGTTTTACTTGCTCATTGAATCATTTCCATTGTGTATTTGACCAGCTACGCTTTTACTCGAAATTCTAATTTATATGCAGTGAAACGGAATGTGCTCGGTCCTTTAATATGCGCATAATTTTCTATTATAATTTAGCGTAGGTACAACGTAAATGTTACCTGTGGAAACATATTAGCAAAATAGCAAATTATTAGTCGTTTATATGTGGTCAGTTTCTACATTTATCATGAATTTTAGACCACCGATCGTGTGGATTGTTTTGCATACGACACATGTCTCCAATATAGTAGCGTTCATGTTGTGAAGTACAGTGCGATATTTCTAACGTGGTCGGATTTGCAGCTTCATCGCAATTTTAAAATCCAATATACTGCATTCCGTAGAGTGTTAGCATACTTCAGTTTGGACTTCTAAGCATTTGTGAAGACCGTATCTAACCGCTGCACACGTGAAGGTGAGGTACGCATTTCAAATTTTATTGCTGTCCCCTTGGACAAGGTATTTTACATATTTATTATTTAATTTCACACAAACGTTAGTATCTTTAATCACCAATTATACACGCTCGTGCTGAATAAATGATTCATTTCCCAACGTAATCAAAATCGCGAAACAAATTCCCTTATCCGAGGTAAACAAAATATAATTCCGCGATCTGGGGACTACGGACGGAAACGTGTTATGAAATTTTCTAAAAGTTACGGCAACCGGAAAGCTTTTAAATCGATTCATGAAATCAAACTTTTCCATCCGTTTCGTGGGAACAGGTAAATTATAAGTATCGAGGTCTAGCTGTAGATACGCGTATTACGGATTTTCGTTATTTCAATTTCACATTTTGGATTTGCCATTTTAAAGTATTATTGTCGTTGGTAGTAAAATAAAAATAAAAAATATCATTTAATTTAGCTAAATAGGGCAAACATATTTTTTGTTAATATAATGTACCTTCTTTAAAGTATTTTTGTAGATACACATTTCCCAATAAACTAAAACTGTCTCTTTACTTAGTCAGAAAATAATGTATTAGAGACAGACATTTTGTCAATTATAAATAAATTTTGTAATCTTGCTAAACTGTAACAATGTAATCGTGTAAAGCTTCATAATTATGCAACTTAACATTAGTTAACCCTGTGGCTTTCATAACGCAACTTGATCGTAGATTTAAATTTTAAGCTCGTAAATTAACCCTTCATCCTTTTGAAATAGCAAAGGGATTGGGACCTAATGGGCTATTTGTGAAGCGAAATGGGCCGGCCAGGCCGGGCGTATTAGACAATTTGGACATATTCCGACTACGCTCTATTCATAAAGCTTGTGTACTCCACAAATTTTAAAGGTCGTATTAGTTGAACAAACTTTTATGAACTTGTCGGAGAGTTTCAATTGAGTTAGTACCACATGTTGCCTTATATGTTTTCCAACAAACCGGGCAAACTATTAGGCATTTTACTGCTGGACAAAAACATTTAAAGTGAAATACGACACACAGAAGCCGGACTTCTTTATTCTGTGTCATGAGACAAGACAAAGACGTCTCTTATGTATATCTTAAAATTCAATAATATACTTTTATATTTGTAATTGGTACTTATCGAAAATACGTCTCGAAAAGTATGACTTATTTCCGCTATTCAGTGCTGCCTGAAATGCACCAATAGCTATAATTATGACTTTTGAAAAATCACAACAATCCAATATGCAAGAATCTCTCAAAGTTCGGTGGGAAGTTTCTGCGCTATAACTTGTACTTTCTGTTACCTCTTCCATTGAATTGTTTGAGTAATGCACTTCGGCTTTTATTCGCACTGTGCGATGTTGTTTCTTGTTCAATAATTACATAGATCGTTCGTTCATAGTTTAAGATCAAACTTAACTCTGATTTTCTCCGTAATAATTAATATCTCGTTCGAATAATAATTAGTTATCTCAACAAATAGAGATGGGCTGGAAATGAACAATGGAATCAGAAGGAATAAAATATGTAGCACGACTGGGACTGATCAAACGCAGAATAGATAGGATGTATTCCCTAGCGTAGAGGAATATTCCAATACCAGTTCCTGTTATATAGCAATCTTCCTTCTTCCTTTTCTGACTTGATGTTTGGAAAATACCATTAACCTTTTTGTTTATAGTTGAATCAAAATTCAAAACTATTAATAGAGACTTCTCGGTCTGTAGTCTATAGTGGGACTACAGATGCAGATGCAAACGAGAGTTTTTTTACACTATTTTCTTATTTCTAGGTACGATTGTCATATAATGTTCAAGAAGGTAGACTCTTCATTTCGCATAACTTGTGCCGTAATACCTAAGTAGTTTATATTGAAGACTGAGGGTGCTCTGTTTGAAAAGGTCTTCCTGGAAACATAGAAATGAACTCTTGAAATATTTTCCAGAATTCTTGAATAGTGGTGTAATTAAAAACATAACTAAACAATTGAAATGCCTAAATGATAATTTAATATCAGAGTGTTTGAAATAGTATTTGGTTTGAGTATTTTACGTTGATTATGCGACCACCGAAATCTTGGTTAAACAAATTAAATAAAGAATAAATTATGTTTCTACGTCTTTAGTGAGTTAATTATAAATTTAGTTGACAAATATTTACAAGAGGATTCGACATGCCGTCATGCTAAAACAAATTTCGCATCTAAAAATGTTCTATTTACTGACGAATGAAATAAAAAATCAGAAGTACGAATTTAATATCAATTACGATACTAGGTATATTGTTTTATATCCGAACGATAAAGAAAAATAATATAATGTACAGAATGAGCTTAATACATCGTTTAACTTATTAATTTTAATATTATTTCTTTACCAATTTTAGCAATTTAGACGACTCTTATTTTATATTAGCAATTATAACAATCATCTTGAGATAACAATTATCTTAATTGGTGTATTTGAAATGCTTAAAACTAAAATGATAAAATAAAAGAACACAGTCATACAAATTTTTCTAAAGCTTGTGGCCAAGACAAATAAGATATACCTAATTTCATTTGCTATTATTTGTATAAATTGATACCAGTCACATTTTTTATTTATACTACACTACATAGAGCACGTGGCTTCTCTTTTTAATTTTATCAAAGCACTTAATGTACTATCAAAAACATCTAATATAAAAAGTAAGTATGAAAATTAAAGAGAAAAACGAAGTGCTATCAACGTGAAATATTGGTCTAATTAAGATGACATCAATTGCGTAACCATTACATGAGAGGAAATTTGATTTCTCTGATAATTTTAATGAACACTTGACCTTATTCTTCTTTAGCAATAAATGTTTGTTCCAAATTAATAGAGGAAATAGAAAATAATTTAATAGAGTAGGTAAATATATACTATATATCAGTTTTATGTAAAAGTTGTAGAAACTAGTAATGTCTACAAGATATTACCTATATTTAAATTTTAACTGGGGTCCCTGAGTATTTCTTCCTTCAGCTTGCCAGTTAGCTGGAGTTTTTTAAGATTATTTCCTCTTTTTCTTGTAACTTATTCAGATAATTGTGGAATTCATTATAAACAGGTGCTGGAAAGCGTATGGAGATGGCAATGCCGCTTTAAATTTTATTTGTTCTTTTAGTTCAGGAAATGCAAAGCATGCGTTTCCAACACCACATTTCAAATGCGTCTTTTCAAGAGCAGTTTGCCATTGGAGCCATTAATTACAACGGCAAATGCTGTTATCTTTATTTATACGCTTGTTGAAGCGATTGATACAGAATAATAACACAAGTACTTAATTCATTTTCAACCCTAATTACCTGCTACACTATTTTCAAATATGTATCTATGATATCTATCTAGATGTGCCACTTACTGAACGCTATTTTTCCTTTCTCGTTTGATTCGATATGCGATTAATGTGCCATATTGCCGAATAGGAAATCGATTGTAGCAAACTTAATATTTGTGTGATGGAGCAATTTACTACAAGCTTGATTACGTCTGAAGCGAATACAAGCCATAGCTTAATTGAAAGCGCTGTCTGTATATCCGTAGGGTGTCCATAAGCATCGACCGAATATATTGGTGGTATTAGTTTTAAATAATTTATAGGTATCTACAAGTCGTTTGATCTATAGATTGTGCATCATTAGAACTTCGGCTAGATATAAATACTGTTAATGTACACCTAGATATACCATGATACACGATTGAAACATTGTTTCTACAGAGATACGGTTTTTGTGTTTTAGTCTGCTTGTTCCAATAGCAGTATATAATTATTGAACCTTTGATAGGTTTTTAATTGATAAACAGAAGAAGGCATTCTATTTGTCATACATATATTTAAAAAGAAATACAACGCACACAATCAAGACAATTTAGAAATGAAATAAAAATATTGATTTTCACGACACAAATCTTTAAGCGAGCAACGATATGGATTGGTTTGGCTGGACGCTTTCATGGGACATATCACATAACACGAAATGTATGGACGAAATGGGATCACGTCATAAAGACGCACGTTTTATGATGAAAGCTGGTTCAAAGCACTTATTATCGAGAGACAAAGATAAAGTCATCTACTATCGGCTCAAACACACTCGTCTTGTCAGACATGTGATAGGATATGTCGCTCTCATCGATAAAGGGAGTTAACGCGTTATGCCTGAGACACTGCACTTAAATCAAAGGGCTAAACATGACCTCCAGTCAAGTTTTGGTGCAATAAAGTTTAAAAAAATGTTAATGAATTTTCATAAATTTTTAAGTGAATTCAATAGACACATATTGTCTTATATTGATGGATGTTGTGGAAAAGTTTAATCTCTCTGTAAAAAAGAGCGTGTGTTTTAGATGTGTAACTACTTTGGCAAGATTCAAAGATACCAAAATCGTCGCCTTACTCCATAATGTGACATTATTGCCATGACGCGACTCGCCTAAAACAGTTTCACTTCAAAAATACATATATGCGAAATTAAAACATATTTGGTAGGTATTTACCCCTAAAATAAATTTTCCCATAGTGATAAAACCATAATAGCATGCGCACTCTTGGTCTACATATTAATGCAGATTGCAGTAATTAAAGATTCAAATGAAGTCCAGTCAGGCTTAATATTCGCAACCAGTTGCTTCGCTTAATATGTAAGCATCTTTGAGACAAAACTTTTAATAAAGTGGTGCAACATTTGCATCTTATGTTTAGGTATTTACATATTACTTGCCTTAATTTGGGAGGGCAACAAATTTTTATTTTCATCAATTTAATTTCAATTTCACTTTTGAAAATATTTAAAATACACATAATTTTTACTTAAACAAACAATTGTTTAAAACAATACATAATATTATACAATTAAATATAGATATTATATAAGATATCAGGACCGATTTCTCTCCGATGCTGTAAAAAATCTCACAATATTAACATTGCTACCACACCTACTCTCCTACTTCCCAGCTCTCCTTTGCTTTTTGGTTGTCTGGAAGAAATCACTCATGAGCGATAAGACCGTCTACTGTACCTTAACCTCTTGTGCTGATTTTTATTGTCTTTCTGTCAACTTCGTATGTGTGTACAATAAAGTGTTTTTATTTTTTTATTTTTTAATTGCTATGTCAAATTCGATAAAGATACAAAATGATATCATAAAAATTATAACAGGAGAATACTTATTATCCGAAATTTCTTTCTTTCTGAATTTCCAGCTTATATGTAAATTTTTCCACAAGGGTTCATATTTTGTAATTTTATCAGACAGTTGCTGCTTAGCGAGGTGAAAGATTTATTTTTTGTTGACAACAGATGAACAGAGTATATTTTCTCATTTTTGTTTTTATTTATTGTAACAGTGGATTTATCTTTTATAAGCATGAAATGTTATGTACCTATATTTTAATTCTTTACACAAATAAAACATGATTTAATTTGTTTTTACAATACTTTACACTTAATTCGTATTATGTTATATGCTATAACTTAATCAACCTCCGAAAGCCAACAATATAAATTTACGTGAATATTTTTATTTACAAGTAGTTTCTTTCAAAATACACTCACATACATCTATATAGTGAAAAGTGCCCACGTATACCGAACGAACAAAATAGATTATTACTCAGCTTCTAAAGCTGTTAGTATTTTATAGAATACTTTTGTGAATTAACAAATTAACAATTAATAATTCTCAAAAAAGATCAACAAAAGAAACTTCCACGACGAATGCAGACCAATTTTTGTTGATCGAAGGTTATTATATTAAATTTCCCATTTTATTGTCATCATTGCTTGTCTTTCACTGTTAAGAAACTTCTAATGTTTTATTATAACACTTTTGTAGCGTACAAAATTGTTTCACATTTGAAATGAGTAACAGGAAAGTATTATTCATGCGAAGGATAAAGCAGTCGTGTAATCTTCTCCGTATAAACTTTTCATATGAAATGACCTTTGGCCGAAACACTTTTCTCTTATTCAAGGGATCCCTCTTCGCCGGAACGTTGTGTTAACTGGCCATAAAACAATTGAAATTCTACTAGCAAGTTTGTCGTCTTTAATTTACTAAAGCACAAGAAGTTTCATATTAAGTTTTCGGTATTATTATAAATATATTTTTTTTATTTATTACAGATTTATTTGTTTCAAACCAAATATTTGTAAAATGAGTATAATTGATACTAATTTAAAAGGGTTTCATAAGACTGTTAATGTATGTTAACATTTTGAAAAAAAAATTTGAACATATTATCTTTGTTTGTACTAACTTTTCAGGCTAACCTACAGACGTTTTAAGGACTAAAAAATAATTATATTTGTTATATCAAAAATATAATATTTTGTCTCTGTTAGGTTTCATAAATATATACATCATTAAATAGAAACTGATATCATTGTTTAGAGAGAATATAATATATTTTTCATATCGCCTCGGGAGTTGGGCATTTTATATTTTTGATAATGAGAAAGGAAAATATATCAACTTGTGAATAATTGAGTTCAAACATGCTCGACGCCCCCTACAAAGAATGTACCTATATAATATAATATCTAAATAATATATATATTTTCAATAATGCAGACAAAAATTATCGAAAATCATATTTATTTTAAAATACCGTGCATTGTCTAGTATTAAAATACCATCCTCAGTATTCTGCAAAAAAATACCTAAATTTATAAAAATTATCAGGAAAAGGAATCACTTAGCACGTGAATTTATCATTCAATAAGAATCCATTCGGGATCTGCATTTGATAGACTGTACTCTGCACTAAATAATTTACTTAAAATTAGGTGCTCTTCACAATTGAAATATTATCATCCTCCGAATACAACCGAGATTGATTCAATAACTATTACTTTTCAATATTATTGTCACGAGAAGACCAACGTGAAAATAAAGTGAACAAATAAGCAAAATAAAATATAAACTTAACTTACAAGTTTCTCCGATGCTTTCTAACCGCAAAGTTGCAACTTACACGCAAGTAAGTCAAGTGAGTTAAGTGTAACTTATTTTCTTTACTAAGTCTCTCGATCGCAAGAGTCATAACATGCAAGTAAGCCAATAAATAACCTTTAAAAATTCTTAAATGTTTTTAATTGGTACTCAAGATCTTGTCTGGACGTATTGTAAACTTATCATATAAAAAACAAAAAAACTTTATGTTAGTTTATACTACTATTATAAGTTACAATATTTTCATATAAATCAATTTATGTTTATGATATTTTTTCAATATTTTTTCCTAACCTCGCCAAAATTTGTTTATATATATGAAATACATCATTCCTCCGTCGCACCAAGATGCTTGAAACATATGAAGTTATAATAATTGCAGAAACTCAAAGCGTATTTGTGCTAACTTCTAAATCCCAATATAGCCTTACAGTGTCTTCGTAATTGTTCTAGTTTTAGTTTTAATTAATTTTCTGACTTACAAGGCTTAAGGTTACAAGAGTCTTTCATTAACAAACTTGAATTACGCAAGAGAAGAAATACGAGCGAACTTCGATCATTGAATGGGGACGCCTGAACGCCTTTCAATGTAATTTATAAAAATGTTAAAGAATATCGAACAATTTTTTATTATGTCGTTTATAACAACGTATTTTGGACTTTGAATGAAGTAAAATTTATAAAACTTTCTTTTGAATTACGTCTGTTTTCGAGTAAAACTTTTGATGTTGGATACTGGATGTTTTGTACTGTTTTTCTTTTGTCAACTAGTAGGTACATACTCGTATTAGGAGCTTCTCAATGCTCCAAATTTACGTTCGTGTATTTATACTATAAATAATTTTAGAGCATAAGTTTATCATGTTACTTCATATTATATGTAAATGTTCTGAACTTTTAACATATTTAAATAAATAATAATACTCATTAACTGCAACTGGAAAAAAAAATTGATATCAAAAGCTTTGAGATGGCATTAAACGATAAAGAATAAATAATTATAAAATAAAAAATTAGGACCGATTGAAGTAGTCTTAATTCTAGTTAAAAACCATTTAAAAACTTATCTATGGTGACGTTAAAGTTAACCCATACTTATACCAAATAACCGCAATTGAATTAGATATTAATAGAAATAATATGATTAATTAAAATAGCTTCTGATAGAGATTGATATTAAACGAAACTATGAATAGCAATAGTAATTATTAACGGCATTATTCAATAATAATTAAACTGACATTGTTTCTACATCATGGAACAACTGTATTATGCTTTTTAATTAATATTAATCTTACGATGAAATGAAAGTTTATGAAAAGGTATTGTTATTCAAAGTGAAAAAGGTACGATTGTCGCACTTTCAATAATAATTAAACTGTAATTGTAAGTATTTACCTTATAATATTTTTGTATTTAGGTACATTACAACGAATAAAAATTTAATTGTCAACAAGGTTCTCTATTTAAGATGTTTTGTAATTAATTTTGTGCCCGCAATAATATAGATTTCAATTATCATTAGGTTGAGATTAACGACCTTATAATATTTATGTCTCCGAGTTCATCGAAATAATTATTTCAAACTTGAAATAAATTCCTCAATATAACCAATGTTTCGACATAAAATTGCAATAAAAAATACCTTGATATGTAGGTGCAAAAAAAAAATATTTGTCAAAAATATTTATTTTCCTGTTCTGATATCGTACAAAAAGTCGTTTTGTCATCTGTTCATGTTTATTATTCAATTTATATAATATTTCATTTCATTTAATTTGAATACAAGCGAGCGCTTTGATCCATATCAAAAATTCTAAAGTACCTGAATGTGCGGAGGCTTTTATTATACACATTACCTTTAATTTATATTTTTTAATAATGTCTAATAATCAGGAAAGTCATGGTACAAAAACTCAGTGTCAGTTGCTCCCATATTCTATGAAGATAATATTATCGTCCTTCTCTTTAACGTATGATCACAATATAAAAACATTCATACAACATCACTATGTTTTGAATGCTTATTTATATATTTTTATTCTTTTATCCTCATGTTATATTTACAAAGACATTCAAACACACCTAAAACCACTCTGAATCTTTTGTAACATCCATGAATTTATCAATGTGTTGCGGTAGACAATATGATCATAGATTGAGTAATACATGAGCGGTTATTAATGTATATTATACGTGGAAATATGGTTAGCTAAAGTTGACATTTCATTACTGATATTTGTCGTTTCCGCTTCGGAACAGCAGCAATATACGTGCTGTCGTTGCAGACAGATTAGTCGCCATTGATATCTCGTCTACGCGCCACTCCATACCACGGTATCTTTCTGTAGCGTATCGTTTTGCGGAATCGTTAAAATCAATTATAAACATGAATTTAATGATCCTTTTATATGAATATAAAAGCGTGGGAACAATAGGAGACTATACAGCGGACATTCTATTTTTGGCTTACCAAATTATTATGCTTAATTTTGTTTAGGAAACTCAAGTCTCTATTAAATTCATTTACAATAAACAGGTTTACTAAACTACTCATAAAATATTTAACATCCATTATCTGTAATTGCAAGAACAATATCAACTTCGTTTTGTCGGATTATTCTCACCATTGTGAAAGTAATCCCGCCAAATATGCTGCACGGGCTGCTAATCCTTTTAATCTTTTAGAGCTGCGTACAGAGTTCAGTTAAGCGATTTTTAAAGCCAAAGGTAAGTTGCGGTGGAGGTAGTGCACATGTGTGGAGTTTTGGCAGTGGTCCCGAGCGATTTATCACAGGACATTGACAAACAGGACTGCACGGGTACGCTGCAATCGCGGATGTCCCTGTCTGCACTTCCGTGTCGCTATGAGTAATACCCATATACTGAGCGTTCGTAAACTTGTATTGTTAACGTTATTATTTTATATTTGTGGCTCTACAGCTAAGGTAAGAAAGTTTAGTTGTGAGGTGGATCTATTAAGTCATGTTACGGTTTACCAAATGAATTGATCGAATGTAATTTAAGAAATCAACTTCATTATATTTTTATCTATTATTTAAACAACGAAAACAATTTTGCATTTAAAATACTTTATAATTATGCTTGAATAAGAAGAAAAATTTAGTTAACTTAAAACGTATACAACGTATACAACGAACGTATTCATTTTTACCGCGCATGCAACCATGCAACCATGCACCAATATTTAAAATAGTTGGTGTACTAAGCATTTCATTTAACTCATTTAGCTCCAACCAGCTGTGCGGTAATTTTATTCACTCGAGCTTCGACATTTGATTGATTCAACTACGATTAACGCTACTTAGCTACTTAACAGACCGGATGACTCTCTAATGGTTGGACAGTTAAAATACCGCGTGTAATAATACTAACTAAACGCTGAATTAGTCATTTTCATTGTAATAAACGACATTAAATGAAACTCTTTGTGGTCAATTATTATTAGAAATATATTGTGAAATAGATTAAACATGCATTTCATATTATTTGTATTTTAATTAGTACTTAGATATTTACATTTATTTAGGATTGGGGTACGATAGTAGATATAAATAAGTTGCAATATTTTAAAATAATATGTTTGGTTGAATAACATTTGCACCCCGTTATGTCATTATAATATTATGTAAGACTGAATTATGCAGATTACGTTAAATTGATATTACAGTTGCAATAATATTCATGCTACAATTGTTACGATTGTAAAGCTGTATAAACATTACAAATAATTATGAAATTCAAGAGAGTTTTGAAGTGCACGTGAATGGCCCCAGTGTAATATTATGCTACGGAAATGTTTAAACATTTTCGATTCAATAATAGAAAACATTTATTCATACGGGGACAACAAGTTAAGTTTTATTTAACGCAAGCGGACGTTAATTAAAAGTTGAATATAGGCCGCGACGTTATGCTCATTACCTTGACAAAAGTAAACATAGAATACGGGAGCCTTTTTGTTGGTCGAGATAACTGACCTCCTATGCAGATCTTGCTGTACCCATTGTACTGATTTTTATTAAGCACAAAAGAACCTTTGCGAGGGATTTGTTAGGGTATCCCATTACGCATGCCAGGAAGTATGAGTACAAAGGGAGGGAAGGAATGGTGTAGCCCCGACTCTCGTTTTATTTATTCACGAACTCGTAGGTAAAGTAAAAGTAATTCATGCATGCTTATTAAAAGCAAAGTGCTTCTGATAAAAAATAAATTAAGGTGGAACTTTTGTAATCTTTTGCTCATTATGTGAACGTTAAGCTTTAAACTTGTGTGAGGTTTTTCAGTTTTTGTTTTGAAAGTGGCCTTTTATGTGAATATTCCTCTTTGTTGCCGATTTAAAGATAAATGTTTTAAATCGGTGTTACTTGTAAATTAGTTTTATACACACTCTTATTTGTTTTCGTTTTCTGTTTATAGCATTTAGGGCCGATTTTTTAATGCTTGTATGAAACTTATTCGTCGAATAATGTCTAAAACTACCATTTTAACACGTTCACTGCGGCACCTAAAATGCCAAACTTACCGTTGTT
>CAJQZN010032371.1:0-57814 GCA_907164685.1 Colias eurytheme | reverse complement strand
TGACGTCACTCTTTTAAAAATAGCCTTTTGGGCCCTTCTCCCGTCATATAAAACAATTTATTCATACAAATAACGAGTCGAGTTAAAATGTCATTTATGCTCTTATTACAAAAATCTTATACATTTCCTCTATGAGACACCAAACTATTTTCTATATTATTTACAAATTTAAGTATAAGAATAAGGCAAAAATATCTATTGTAATAATGATTGTAATATTCTATACTAATACATATTATAGGCCCAGTAATTCTTTTTTATACTGGTAACATTTCAAACATTATTTTAAACTGTCCCTGTTAATATATGGAAGAAATTGAAGAAGTATAATTATTTTTCTATGTAATATTGCATATAATATTATTTTTCTGCTTGTGCAATTATAAATATAAAGTAAAGTCCTCTATCGCTATCGCTATCAAGCCGAAGAAAAACATATTTACGACTTAGTAATTTCTATTAGTGCCTGTACAAAGAAGCAAAATTACATCTTAATATATATTTTGTATTTGTATTTACACAGCAAAAATTTATATTTTAACTGAAATATTTAGGTATTTTCGTGTTTAATTAAATTAATGTGTGAAAAGATCTTTAAATATTATATAAAAATTCGATGGCAGTGCAAAATATGCACAAAGAAAAACAAACAAATAATTTAAGTTTTTATTAACAATCGTGTAAAATTAACAAATAGCACTCGCCGGGAAATCACACATCAAACCATCACCGTTGGTGTGAAAGAGACGACGATATATAAAATTGTCGATCTCTTTTCCTCTATTAATTTTGCCATAAGAATTAATGATTGGTCTCTATATACAATCTATCATCTTTAATCAAACAATAATTTTCGTAAAAAAGAGCGTGTGTGCCGAGCACACGTGTCAGAAGTGAAACTTCTTTGGCAAGATTAAAAAAATAACAAAATCGTCGCATTACTCCACGACGTGACGGTATTGCCATGACGCGACCTTGAAATTTTACTATCAACGCGCCTAAAGAAGTTTCACTTCAAAAATAATTATGATAAAAATTACATCTCTCATAAAATATTGAAATTTAGAAAGAGAGCGAGGATCGCTTTACCTTAATCTATCTCTTTTTGGTAGGTTTTATTCAAATGCTTTTTTTTTCGTTGGCGAGAATCATTCTCTCATACTCGTTTAATAATTTAATTTTTGCGCTATCTGCACATGCGCATACATAGATTAAAATTGTTGTATTTAATGTGTTTTAATAATGCATTTTAGCCATGTTTTAAATGAATTTTATATGAATGACAGATTTTAATTAAATTTAAATTTTATGTAATTTTTATGAAAATTATAATGTACTTGTCAACCGAGTATTACCTTTAAACAACCCTCCTCTTGCAAGTAGATAGAGAACAATAAAAAATGAATATAATTAAACACTCATTAAAAATGATTAAAAAGAGATTGAATATAGAGACCATATTACAGCATTTAATATTTTCACAATTTTTAGGTGTTTAGTAGAGATTCTTTTTAAACCAAAAAATCTATATTTAAATTGGTTCCTTTATGGTCTTTCAACAAACAAATAAAAATCTCTTATAACAATAACAGACATTAAACATTTCTTTTAAACATTTGACCTATTACAAAAAAATCCAAAAAATTGTTTTGCATACACAAAATTCTTAGGATAACGTTGAATATATTAATTTCCTTTCTTATAAGTGCCTCTGGAGCGCCAGGCCTTCAGCAGGTTGTAGGAGAAGTATAGTTGGAAGAAATGAACTTGACACGCTAGAAACACGAAGGCGTACCAGAGGAGGCCGTAGGGATAACCCTGGAATTGAAAAAATATAAATATTATATTAAGAAACCAATATGTAACTATAATTATAGGAAAACTAATATATATAAGTACCATGATTAAAAAAATACTTGCTGCTAACCTATACTTTACAGGGACCAGGGTTCTCTTACCATTTGAAAGTTATTTACTTTCTACATGTTATTTATAGCCCGTTTAAAAGGCACTGAACTTAATGAAAATGCATGGATACTTGTTTTAAAGCAATAGCTAAATTTAAATAGGAAACAAACTCTTTTTTGGGAATTATGAATGCCATTTACATGAAAGTATTTTACAGTGTAAAAACAGAGGGCATTTTAAAAAGCATTCAAGTTAAATAAACAAAAATTTTATTTTGAAAAGGTACTGAATCATAAATTTATTTTTAATTTACATTCTAAGGGTGCTTTTACCACCACCACCAATAATAATGTACGAGCGTAGCAAGGAACGATGTGTAGCAAGGAATGTGTTTGTTAATAACCAATTATATCGCTTCATTTAGTTTTAAGTTAGAAGCATTCATCGTTTGAAACAATACCATTGGTTAGTTACAAACACCTCATCCTCGCACATTATTGTTGAAAAAGCAC
Source organism: Colias eurytheme (assembly GCA_907164685.1). Taxonomy (NCBI): domain Eukaryota; kingdom Metazoa; phylum Arthropoda; class Insecta; order Lepidoptera; family Pieridae; genus Colias; species Colias eurytheme. The sequence goes on along the minus strand of CAJQZN010032371.1, from coordinate 55,394 downwards.
CTTAAAACAACAATTCAATCATCATACTGATGATGAAATACTATAAAATACAACACATACTGTAAAAAAATTGTAATTATAGTAATTTATTTTGCACTATCCCACGACCTTCTTACATTTCCTTTCCTACCAGGTTGCCTGGTAGAGATTGCTGTTCAGCAATAAGGCTGCCTTTTGTACAAATGATGCCTTTGTAATTTCGTGTTTGTACATTCGTGTTTGTACAATGAAGTATTATAAATAAATAAATAAAAAAAAAAAAGCTGATAAACACACCTGCCACAATTGAATCTCCTCATCATCATCATCAGCGAGATACACCCACACATCCCCGCAGTAATGGGCCACACAGTATAACAACGGCAGTAGGCCGAGCCCCGATATACCATACATGTATCTATTAAGGTGCAGTATATTGTTGCGTTTGATAGCTGAAAGGCCGAGGAACGATAGTGGCAGGGATAGACACCAGATGTACTCCCACCAGAGCGGCTGGAATTCATTCATATATAGTTAAATAAAAAGTAAAGTATAAATAAATAAATATTTCAGGACAATTTTCACAGACGGCACGATCTGATCCCATACTAAGCTTTCGCTTGTGTTATGGAAACCAGATGGCTGATAAACATACATATACATATAATTTTAAATAAATACTTTGTATAGATAATTAACACCCAGACACAGAGCAAACATCTATGTTCATCACACAAATATTTGCCCCGGGTGGGGATCGAACCCACAACCCCTGGCTTGGAAGGCAGGGCCACTACCAACCAAGCAACCGGTCAGTCAAGTCAAGTCAGTATGTAGGTATATTAATAAATCAAGATATTAGAGTGTTTTATTATGTGGTATGTGTAAATATAAATTTGACATCATCTGCCTAGTCTTTTGACTGGTTGCAGGTTGCAGGTTTATGAATGTATATGATAAATTTTGAACCATAGAATACATTCATTGTTACAATGTGAGACCTTACAAAATGGGATATAAGAAAATTAATACAATAAATATTATAAAAATGCAATAAGGAGTAAGAAATTTTTATAAAAGGGCAACTATTACATATAAATGAGAATTGCTACCTAACTTAATAGTCATAAAAGGAAAGATAGGATTCTTCTGTATTTAATATTTTATTTGTAAATTGATCATTTATTTGTAGAAATCAGTAGCACCACACACAAGTTAATGGTTTATTCAGCTAAATACATATAAAATCACCTGTGGTATTTGCAACTCCTCTATTTCCAGTATAAAAATGTCCAGTTTGTCCAATATGTCAGCAGAGAGCTTGGCCAGCATCACCAGGAACAATACATGGTGGAAGAATACACAGTACTTCAGCCTAGACTTGTTTAATGCACTGAAATTATACATATAATTGTTAAATACATATTTATTACATTATTAAGTTAATAACTACCTCGTTTGTAATTAAAAATTAAGCACAAGGAAAATTTATGACTGTTTCAACTTTCAAGTCATTTTAGATTTTTTACATTGCTTTATGTAGTTAAAATTAAAATATTTCAAAGTATTCAAAGTAATGTTTTGAAGTAAAATTATGTTGTTTAGCACTGAATAATTTAAAGTGTATTACGTTTCTGTTCAATTTATATAAGCTTTGCTCATCAATAGAATAAATAAATGTAACATTCAAATAAAAGGCGCGAAATAGTACAACCTACTGCTTTCGTCTAAAAATAATTTGACGGAACTCGACGATATCATGTCGTGTGTCACAGGCTAACTAACCACAGACGGTAGCTGATCACATACATAAAAATAATCACAATACTAACCTTATTTGATACTGAGCCGCTATTTTTTCCCTGTGCTGAAAATCTGCACCATTTGTACCAGTTACCATAACACCACCCCTTGAAGCCATTTTTATAAATAAACTCGTGCCTTTGTTTACTATACAACCACTATACGAGTATCGACAATATCACTCAGTGCATTCATTCAGATAACTTCGTTTTTTATTTAAAATTATAATCAATCCATTTTCACATCTGCCAAACTAAATCGAAGCGAGCTGGCAAATTGACATGCCAAAAATGCCAACGTCTCAAGGTTGGCGCGTTCGGATACTTGTACACAGTTATTCATATAACACATAGATTGAAATAATTTACTATATTATCATAAAAAAATAAACCAAGTCGATAATTATTATATTCTAAAATACTGTTAGCCATCGTTTTTGATTATTTAAGCTATACCAGTTAGAAAAGATTTCTTTTCTAATATTATTAAAGTTTAACAGTGTGATCTGGCTTTATGGAAATAGTTACTGCTTAGCTTCCGGTCAATGTCCATCAAGAGCAATTTTATTTTAATTTTATGTAATTTGTACACATTTACGAAACTAGTAGTTATGATAGTTTTTAAAACAAAGTGATATAATGTAATGATGAAAATATAATGATGTGAAATTGGTAAAACGTACGCTAAATAATGACCCGAAGTCATAATAATCAACCCCTACTGGCCCTACTACCTACTCAGATCCCGATAATACTTTCCCGAATTTGAATTTTTTTGCTGCTTGAGACCATCTTACAAAATAAATAAATTTATTTGGAACACACGCATTATCAATCATCAATCAATCATCATCAATCAATCATCATCAATCATCAATCATCATCATTCAATTCATATAATAAAATCGTAGAAAAGTGATGTCTGTACAATGAAAATATTAAAAAAAACTTAGCAGGTGTTATTATTAAATCGACCCTGAACCCAAAACTGTAGTTAAAAATTTTTTTGTCTGTTTGTCTGTTTGTCTGTATGTTCGTGCACGCTAATCACAGAAACGGCTTATCCGATTTAGATGCGGTTTTCACTAATATATTGTGGTAAGCTTCACTTAACATTTAGTGTTTATTTCATGTCAATTGGTTCATAAATAAAAAAGTTATGACCATTTAAGTAATCACGGCGAACATTTGCTAAGGCATTCTATACATGAATATTGAATAACTTACATGAATAACTTTATTACGTAAATTATACGCTAAAGTTATTCCTTGACATGTCCAGATGATCATATTGAAAGTACCGTGGGGGGGGGGGGGGTTTTAGCTGAGGGGGTAGTAGATAGCATTATGGTTACTTCTAGGTAAATTTTCTACATAAAATGTCTTTTAAATTATGTCGTAGGTATTATATTTTTAACCCCCAACGCAAAAAGAGGGGTGTTACGTCCGCTATGTGTGTTTGCGTGTCCGTCTGTGCAACCGTAGCTCGCTAACGGGTAAAACGAATTAGATGCGTTTTTTTTTATAGTGGTTTTTGGTATAGTGTATCAAAATCGGTTCATCCATTTATTATATATAGGGGTAAAAGTGGGAATGGAAAAAATGAATGTTGTCAGTTATACCCAAGTGATATAGGTATCAAATGAAAATAGACGACCTGTCAGAAACAATTAGTCAAATTTTATCAAAATCGGTTCATCCATTTATTTTATATAGGGGTAAAAGTAGGAATAAATAAATGAATTTTATCAAATATACTCAAGTGACGTATCTAATGAAAGACATGACGTGTAAAGTACAATAAGACATATTTTATCAAAATTGGTTCATCCATTTATTGGATATAGGTATAAAAGTGGGAATAAAAAAATGAATTTTGTCAAATTGGGTATATTTGACAGTGGCATATCAAATGAAAGGGCATGACATGACGTGAGAAGTATAATGAGGCATCTAGGTATTTAATCAAAATCGGTTCATCCATTTATTGGATTATAGCGGTAAAAGTGGGAATGAATAATCGAATGTGGTCAAATAATATACTCAAGCGGCATATCAATTGACGTCTGAATTACAATTAGTCATGTTTTATCAAAATCGGTTCATCTGTTTATTACCATTTACATATAGGGCACCTTAGGGGTGATATAGTGGGGATAAATAATCCAAATGGAGCACCAAACGAAAGGATATGACGTGTACGGTGTACATATAGGTACAATTAGACATGGTTTACATCAAAATCGGTTCTGCCATTTACTAGGGGTGAAAGGGAAAAGTTGAAAGTCTGTGAAAGTAGAAGGATATGGATTATGGGAGCGGGAGGATAGCCATACCCTGGAAATTTTGATCTCTTTTGTACCTAAGTTTTTTTAGCTCAGTTTAGTAATAAATTTTACTAACAGTTATTTTGTGTTATTATTTATTTTATTTCTTAACTGTAAAATAATCTGTAAGTACTTATAATTTAGTTGTTTATGGTAGTACGTGTTTACTCAATAATTGTGTGTTAATTAGTAACTATACTATCACAGTATTACAATATTATTTCCTACAGTAAGGAATCGCCTTTGATGTCGCGCGATGCCGCCGCCAGCGTAGGTACTTACGCTGCCACACGAAAATACGCTAGGGTTGCAACAAATGGGAAATAAAACAATTTTGATTATTAATATTATGATGAAATCATTTATTCATATGTACATTCAAAATAATTGCGATTATTAAATCTGATGTAATTATTTGTTCATAAATATATAATTACAGATATTGCACTGCTAAATATTATTTACGTGGACACTTTATTTTTGGATGTTCTTAATTGTATATTATACCATTTAACTAAGTAATGCATTCGCATTGGGATGTACAATCTGATTAGAAAATAATGAGGACAACATATACATATAGCTTTGATTTTAATTCAACAGATACAATTAATACAATCTTTCTGAAATATTGTTTCCTTCTGGGATTTCAATGTAGATTTACATCCGTAAACGGAACAGTTTTTGCGCGTCATAATAGAATATGTAAGTACCTATGTATAATAAAATTATTACACAAAAAATACGACTGCGTCGTCCTTTCGCGATAGTTAATGCAAACTCAGCGTGATTGCATTAAGCGGCCCGCGTCGCCCGACCCCCCGCCAGTTCCCCTCCGTTTCTCTGCACAAGTACATTCGTCGCCATACTGTAGGATGGTAATACCTTTAGATTCTATTAGTCCATGGTAATTCTGTGATACTATGCAGTCACAATTCCACGCGGACGAAGTCGCGGGCACAGCTCGTTCACAATATAATAGATACTATAGTAGTGACCACTTAGTGACTCAGGAAATAAATACTAATAAACTATCTATCGGAAAATTTGATCTTTTACAAATAGTTATACCCTTTTAAACTTTAAAAATCAGCTTTAGCCAATTATTTTTATTTTTAGACCTAGCTAGTTACCTAGTTTGGTTCTAATAAAAACAAATTAAAGCAGAAAATTAACGACAAGATTAAATAAGTTGGAAAACACCGTCTTAATAATTATCCAATTATAACCTCATTATTAATTAGTGATGCGACTAGACAGTAGCGAATCACTGAAACGGTAAATTGATTGACTTCAGAAGCTTCTATCTACTAAAAATATCATCAGGTGCAGAAAGTATGTTAAAATACCTGAGGCAGTAGGGTACTATGTATGATATTGTTCTATAATTACACATATTACTCATAAATTAATGCGTACCTAATAATTATAATTTATCATAAAATGTGGCATTGAAATAATTTATGATAATTTTCGCGAAAAAATTCCTAAACCTCGCCAATGGCATTGTTAATTAGTACTGTAGCAAAGCAAAAAATCGATAACGTCTTTTATCGATACATTGTTTAAGCCTGATTATGTTTGGAAAATTGTTTATATTTTCTTTTTGTTACGGCTATTTCCGCAAAGGGGTTATAAATAAGCACCCATTTGGATTGGCGCCCAATCATTCTTTTGTTTTTACACAAGTTGGTCACCATGAAAACCTTTGTGCTCCTCACTATTTTCGCGGTATTAGCTATTCAGGTAAATATTTATTTAATAATAAATATGATAATTTATAAGAAAAAAAATACAATAGTATTTTTATATTTTTTGGTTCTTTGCAAAAAAGGATATTGTCGCTAGCTAGTAGCTTGTCGTGGTGACGAATAGCATCAAAATTACCCATGTTAAGTACCTACTAGTGTTAATAAAACTTTAATAGAATACTATTCAATAAATTGGAAATATCTTAAATTCAAATTACTATCCATATGGGATTGAATCACGTCTTTTTAATTAAATTATCACATATTTATTTTATAAAACTGAGCATTTTAACGGTTTTCTCAAAATTTCCAGCGAAAAAAAAATTTCGTATCTAAGTTACTAGTTGGTTAGTACCTATAATATTATATGCTTTTTTATCGTTATCTAGCTATGCTCTTCCTCCCATCACCACTCGCCATCGCACGAGCACCACACGAAGCCGCCGACCACGCCGCACGTCCCCACGACCACCACGGCTGACCCTCCTACTACCACTACCACCACGGTAATGTTTTAATTATCTGTGCTTTAGTGCTTTGGTTGTGTTGTTATAACGAAAAGCTAGATGCTGGAAATTCTAGCTTCTGCTAAATGCTCGGGGTATTCCCCGGGTGAAGTTGCAAGGCAGAGCTTATTCTATTTATATGACAGAAAGTCATTATAGTTATACCACTAATATCTCAAGAACTGCTGAATCTACTACACTTATTTTTGAATTGCTTAATATGTCTTCGCTCCAATTAGGGTAACTGTAAAAAAAAAAACTGCAAAAAATTGAGGACGTAGGGAAGATTGGACACTACCTGCATACATCCTCAATTTCAAGGCATGATTTTTTCTAAAGTTCTTTATTCTTAATATTTGATGTTTAATCATTATTTTATCCAATACAGCCGAAACCAGAAGAACCAGCACATCATCCGTCTTCTCAACACGATTGACGACCTTCTCCGAAAAACCACAGATATAAAGGCAAAACCAAAGTACCTACTAAAATCAAGCATGATATCTATTATTTAAATAAATAATTGCATTTAAGAGCCTTCGTTGTTTTATTGACGCAAAAATAGTACTTGTATTTCTTTATTGTCCTTATTCTCCTACTCCTACCGTTTAAAAATATTGTACGAAGAGATATTAAAATTTCAATTCTCTTTTATATCCGATAGCTGCATAACTTCTGATTTTTTTAACGTCAACAACACCAAATCAAATCTAAAATCACCAACAATCATAACATCAAAAATCTATTGATCAGGATGAGTTTTGCAACTCATCGTCAAAATAAAAAACAAATCGAAAATAGGTATATCACAGTTTATTTCAAACAGTTTAACTACAATTTTAGTCTCAAATAATATCAGGGAGCCGTAAAAAACATGATATCCTGTACACTGCCTCTCGCGGGCACGTCAAGCGCGCCAAGAGTGACAGCGGCCGCGCTGCCCGCGCGCATGCGCGACGCTTGCGAGTTGACACCCACGCCGCGGATGTATAGCGTCACCTGGCGGGTGAAATGAGAAATTTTTATCAATGATATTTTATATTTAGTTACCATATTTAGTTTTATAGCATTCAAATGCTTTATAAATAAGACATTTATAATGAGTTGAAAAAAATCGATAACGCCGTGGGTTTCATCCCGTCAAGGTGTAAGGCGCTATTTTTTTTCTATTCATTAAAAATTTCTAAATCAAGTCACAACCAAGTCGAAATGTGGCTAATTGCCATATTTAGCGTGCTTTAATTTGCCATTTTTAAAGATCGAAATATGTATGGTCAAAGGAAATTAACAGCAATAGACAATAGTGAAATCTATCAGAATATTTAGAGTAATAATAATATTCAGGACTACCTATTCTAAACACGTATGGCGTAGCTTATGTACATTGAACAATACATCAACTTTATACATGAATCACAAGGTTAATAATTATAACAGATAGGTTCAATACTTATCAAGGAACCTAATTAGTAATTACGAACTTTGCTAGAATATATTTTGATTATTTCTCACCTGATGTGGTTCATGAGAACTCGGTTCCCCCGAGAGCGGGACGGAGCGTGGTTCTCGTATTATGTCTTTCCTTCTCCTTTTGTTTGAACGTCGACTTTCGTGACGCTTTCGGGTTGAAGTTATTGGTCCACCTGGAATTAACACAAAAGCAATGGAGAGCTAGGTCAATAAATATATATTTTAAGTGACCCACAAATAAATGTTTAAGAATAATACAGGTAAATTAGCTTGGAGAAATTTTTGCATATGTAGTGGTGTGTATATTACTCAGATCTTAGAGCGCGTTTCCACTATATCGTTCTGGCCTATACAAAAATGTTTCGATATCCTAACATTACTATTTAATTTTATACTTATTCCTAGCAACACTTTTGTTTTCAATAAAAACAAGTTTTTATTTGAAAGAAAATGGTTTTGACTTTATAAAAAAAAATATATCATTCAATTTTACGTCCTTGAGCAAACGACAAGGCGACTACCGTGAAACAATAAAATATCGTGTCCATAATAATTTGTTTCATAATTAATATTTGACCATAATAATTACGAAACAAAACAAATAAATAAATCGTCACTTGATAGTGGAAAGTGGAAACACGCACAAAACCAGAATAAACCAGTTTACGCTGTCCGCAGGTGCCACGTGCAGTCGTTTGGTAACGTTAGAACATAAAGCACATTTCATTCAAAAATTATAATTATTATGTACGTAGTTTAATTGATAAATTTTGTATTTGTTGATTGTTGTTATTATTTGATATTATTGTTATAATATTTGTTGAAGTGAATTACATGTCCCGCAGCCGGAGGCCCCAAATGAAAACTCAGATGTACTTAAAAACTACATTTAATCCATCAGTCCTCGGAATCACAGACACAATAGAAAATCTATTGTGTCGCGCCCCGATCGGGCCTTACGGTGGTCAATGGGTTAATAGCTAAAATGAGACTTTTACACCTATGTCTGCACGATGCAGACCGGAGTTAAAGAATGAATTTATACAGTTTAATAATTATAAAGACGTAAGCTTGGATGCTAACTAAGGGAAATCGCATCCACATTCTATTCCCGTGCGAACGGCGTATTCAGCAGTTTTGTATGAAGGCAGGGCCATAACTAGTGTTTAATTTGTGTGTAAGTGTTGTAACTTTATATTGTTAATTCAATATGGCTCCAGTGTTAAAACATGGTCGAGGCAAGCCTTTGACTTCTCAAACTAAAGAATTAAACTTTAAATGTCGTTTCTTTTTCAGGTTAGTAAATTTTTCATTTTAGTAACATTGTTAATGTAAAAGTTATATGTATGTTAAATGTGCAAATATTAAAATAAAGTCTCATCTTTTTCAGAGGAGAAACACATATAGTTTAATTTAAAATCCCTTATACATATATACAGGGTTACTTGTAAAACACCGGCAACCTCGCAGGACAAGATAGCTAACATCATAAGTAACAACATTTCGACTTTTGATAATTTGTTAGATTTTATTTTCATACAAAAATAAATATTCATTTAATTTTCCGTCTGAATATTATAAACTCTACGCCTCCCAAAAATTACGTAAACAAAAAGCGAACGAGAGGGGGAAGGGGGCGTCGCGTCGTCCATCCGATAATTAATAGAACATAGACTTACAAATGTAAGGAGAGTACAATAAAAGTTTAAAAAATCATTTAAAAATAATTTATTGCGTTATGCCAAAAGTCGTAGAACAAATGTTGTTACTTATGATGTTAGCTATCTTGTCCTGCGAGGTTGCTGGTGTTTTACAAGTAACCCTGTATGTATAAAATAAAAACTAAAAATAAAATGTTGTTTTATTTTATTTGCTGACCATACACTACTACAAACGCAAAAATTTCTCCAAGCTAATTTACCTGTATTTAATTGTAGAAGTTAACAGCCACCGTAATATTTTTAAGATCCTTTTCAAAAATAACAGGATACAGCCAAATCAATAAGTTACAAAAAAAATATTCCTAGGTTAAAAAATCTGATAACTAAATTAAAAATTCACTATTTTTGAGCTCACGACTGCTTATTTAAGATCAATTAATCAAAATTTTATTTAATACTAGACTAGATTTCCGCCCGCGGCTTCGCCCGCGTTTTCAAAGAAAAACCCGCATAGTTCCCGTTCCCGTGGGATTTCCGGGATGAATCATGAAACCTATCCTATGTGTTAATCCAAGTTACCCTCTATATGTGTGCTAAATTTCATTGTTATCAGTTCAGCACTTTTTGCGTGAAAGAGTAACAAACATCCATACATCCATACAAACTTTCACCTTTATAATAGTATTAAGAAAGATTAAGATATTAATATAGTTAGTACCATCATGACTATTTGCTGGCAGTGGCAAAGCGTGTGACGGTTTCTTCGACAGCGAGTTACGTCGATTTTCTATCAGCCGCTGTAGACCTTCAAGTGCATTTTGCTTGTTCTATAGAAAGGATATTATTTTATGAATGCCTATTCCGACTTATCAAAACAAAAAGACTTTTCAAAAAAGACGAGTTGCACTCCGGGAGTGTCGGCAGAAGTGAAAACTTGATTATTAACGTTGAGCATGTTTGATATTTTGGAATAGTATCCGTCTTACACTTTTTTGATCAGGTCACGTGCCCTGACGCGAGTTTAAGATTTTATACCCATTACAGAAGTGCTCAACGCCGCTAAAGGAGTTTTCACTTCAATAAGTGTAAGTATAAGTTTGTTGTAAATTCGCTTAATCTAGAATCTATAAATTAGCTTGGTAATAAATTATAGAGCTTAACTTTATGAATACTATCTGTTACCGATTCCCTATAGGTACATTCTAAAACACTGTTTTACCTGTAATTGTCCTTCAAAGTCAAACATTTATTCATTCAACTATACTTCCTTCAGGAATGCGTTTGAACGAATTTTGAACTCAAAACACATAATTTAACATTTACCAGCGGTTCGGAAAGTACCTAGTTTCTAAAAAAAGAGCCTTTATCTGAGCCAAGAAAATATTGGTTTATACCTAATGATGAAATATAGTACTAAAACTTACCCTTATTTCTTCTAAAATAGGTTCAAAAGCACTCGGGTCGGTCGCGTCTTTCACAGCTTCGTAACTCTTGTACAGCTTTCTGTCCGACACACGCACCGTGCTCTCCAGTTCACGAACTTCTGTTTTGTTAATATAAGAATAAGACATTTATTATAAATAACAGAGAAGAATTTACGCTGTACCTTCTCCAAATCAACTACCTAAATTCACAATAGATAATTGATGTAAAATGAATGTCAGAATATGTTATTATTTTTTCTGAATTTTAAGCAAAATTATTTTTTTATAATCATCTGATTTGCAAGCATCTAAATTTTTAAAATCGATTAAGAATGCATTACAATTAAAATTGTCTTATTGATTTCATTTATCAATTATTCTTCCATATCAACATCACAAGCTAGGACAGAGAACACACTCACAAAAATCTTCTACTAGTAAATATCACATTCGACAACCATTAAAAAGTACACCTAAAAATAATATCTCATAAAAAAACATATTTAAAAAAGTGCTAAATCTCACCAACATCCCTTATCTTAGCCAGTTGCGTCACAAGCTGTCCGCGTTCGCTTCGCAACGCTTCCCGCTGTACCGTCGCGCGCTCGGCCGCGTCCCGCGCGTTTCTCGCTTCGCTCGCGAGCGCCGCTACTTCGCGCGCTTCGCGTTCGAGACGACGTTCTAATTCGCTGTAATGAAATTATGAAAAACGAATGAAATACAATCGAAATGGAGAAATGTATAAACGTTCTATAAATTTTTAGACATCTTTGAAACAGGAATGGAAATTAAGAAACACTATTACGTGTTAACTATTTAGTAATCTGGCTATAATTGCTGAATTTAATAAAAAATATCTAAACTTTTAAAACAATAGGCATAGGATCTTAAAAAAACTCACTAACAACATTATACATTTAGGTATAATAGGTATCTAATATGAAATGGGCAAAATCAAATGATGTTCTTGGAAAATATGTATATCTATGAATTTTCTTAAATAACAAGTTTTCCCTTACCTTGGATATTCGCCCGTGACCTTAGCATATGACTGTATGTTCCTGATGACTTCAACGAGGTGATGCAGCTGGTTGCAGAACTCAGGCAGTTGTTCTGGTGTCAAGTATTGTCCTCCATATCTAAAGAAATTAATTAATTATAGAGCCGAATTTTCTAATAAATATAACTATTTAAATCCAATTTGATCACGTCAATTGTTTTAACAATTTTTCAAAAAATCCCACGTAAATCGGACCAGTAGTTACGTACACAAGCATTCTGATTTCTGTAAACGTATTATGTAAAAATAAAGATCAAACGTTTTATACAAAATGCTAATGGTATAAGTTTATTGCATATTTTTGTGAGTTAGTAAAACGTCTTTTCAAAATATATTATATGCAATGATACCGTAAATCAACATTAGCGGCAAACTGCGTGTAGTCGATCGTCGAATTGGATACAGTGGCTTTAGTGCAGGTTGGTTCTACATCGTCTTCCGTGCCGCTGCCGCAGCCCACACTCTCGCTCATGCTGCATTTGAAACCATTTTATGGAAAAAATCAAAATTAATGAATTATGAATTATTTCTTAGTATTAGTCAGTTCAATAAAGAAACGAATCTTCAATGGCGGCCAAAGCTGACTTTGACAGATGGTAGGATCATCAAAAAAGAAAATAAAAATAACGTAAATTGATAATTATTTTATTAATTATTTCAAATTGTTTGTACACAAACTTTTTTGTTATTGTATTTGTGTATTTATATGAATTATCATATTTACGTATACAGAATGTAATAAAATCCCCATAATACTTGTAATAAGCCCATAAAACTGAACAACTTTTCCCAAAGAACATATTTTGTCAAATTCCAATAAAACATTATTTACTTTCGCAAATGCATAATTGTCATTGTAAATTTATGATAAAAACTATTATAGGGAAAATCAAATACATTTTAGTGATTTTATTTTTCCATTTTTTTTTGCATACCGTACGGCCGTGTGTGAGCGAGAGGGAATGATAAGCGCCGCCATTGAAGATTCGTTTCTTTAAAGAACTAACTAATAGGTTACCTATTTAAATAAAAATATACCACATTGCAGTAATAAATTTAGTCATGTAACTACTTAAACTCATTAAAAAATAAAAATGTTAATCAACTTTAATATTTTTTGCTCAGATTATAATTTTAAAAGGGCGCCATACTTTATATTGGTTCGTAGTCAACTAAATAAAAAAATAACCTAACGTTTATAAATTCATTAATGAATTATAATATTATACGTAAAAATATGCAAATAGTCAATCAAAATATCATACCACGAAGAACTAAAAGAGAAGTTCTTATCCAATGATGTCCGATGTTCGCCGCGCAGCTTGCCGAGCAGTCGACCGAGCAGGCGCGACTGCCGCCCGCCCTCCATTGCTTTGCTCTTGTGGTTACCCGTTGGATTGCTCTGTTTTGTTTTAGTTTTAGATGTTAAAGATTAAAAAGCACACTATTCAGAACCTTGTGCAGGCTCTGGACAAAGTAAAGAGCTACGCAACGAGCGACGAATTATCAGACAATTTGTAAGTATTAGGGAGTTTAACAATAGGTATCACATTATATTCAGCAAGCATCAATTATTGTTAAATGAAAACGTAAAAGTAATGGCAAATCCCGCAAACAAGCATGATAAAGCACTTTCTTAAATTTATTATATTATTTTCTATGCAACTTCCAAATACAAGGCTTTGATTCCTATTTTCCTGTCTTTCTCATATAAACTTAAATGTATATAAGTTATTACGTACTTACGAAAGTTGTAGTAGATTTTAAGTTCAGTAGGATTTTGTTTTTGTTATGGATAAGTCCATTTTATTTGCGAATTTTACAAAATAATTATGACTACATTTTTTGTTGCTTGGATGCTGTTGATAACTGCATAATCATCAACATGACAACTAACAAAAAGTATTTTAAAAAGTCAAGCAAAAAGTATTTTTGATGGTGTGTCAAATTAATTGCAACAAAATTTATTCTACATTGTTTTAAATATTTCGTATGAATACGGGATAATCACACTGTTCTGTGAGGATAATATTTGTTAAACTTATGAATTATTTGAGTTTGTACATATTTGCAATACAACAAACAAAAAACAGAATATTTAGTTTAAGTTCAAATTCGTTGATGTGAAATAGCAACATCATAAATCAATTCATCCATTTATCAATTCAATTATAGCTCTGCTCCGGTTTAACATCATAAATAAAACAACTCATAAAATTTATAGCATTTAATTCATATAAAAATACATTGTTAACATACATAATCGCACTGCCTTGCGGCGTAACTTATCAAATTGCTAACGGAAAATTTCTTAAGTACAATCCTGTGATACACACTTCAGTCGTGAACTAGCAACATTGCAAATATTCATACAATTATAGCTCGATCTTTTGATATGATTTCATTAGCGACGATTGTTAATCATTAGATCGTCCATTCATAATAAAAGTAAATAATTACCGAATTAAAATAAAATTATACTCATGCATCGATGCACATCGTAACAAAACCATATCGAAACGACCCATAAGAACCTTACAATAAAAAGGCCTACGCGAAATTCGTTAGTACCTATAAATTTTTGTGACTACAGTACATTAGTCTAATAGAGCCGGCAATATTTGCCATAGTTTGACACAAGCGAAAAATATAGATTAAAATAAAAATTAAATTCTTCGTGTACGTAAAGTATTATATAGTTTGAGTAAATAAACGCGAGGATTTACACAAGCGGAAAGGCAGGGGACCACCGTCCTAGCACTTGGCTGGCCGACTATATGTAAACCTATCTTCGTGACCACAACAATCATACTAACTTCACTACAAAATGCGTAAATTTGGCACATTTTGTCAACACACAGCTGTGAACACCCCAACAAATACGTGGGCGAATTATTAAGCTCCGTCAACACAGCGTTCCATTCAATCAGTAACAAAGATATCGTCTACATATAACATAATGTAAGGCACAGTAGAGGTCCCGGGCGTTCCCGTTTTACCAGAGGCCGGAGGAGAAGCCTCCGGGGGGCACTCGCACTCTCTTGGGGGCTTCAGTCTTGGGTTGTTCTGGTGTTTTGGGGCTCTCCTTGGGCGCGGTTTGCACTGGCGCGGATTTCGCTTGCTCGGGCTCGACTTGCGCGGGTGCGACTTGCGCGGGTTCGACTTGCGCAGGTGCGACTTGCGCGGGTGCGACTTGTGCGGGTTCGGGCTGCGGCGCCGGCTCGGGAGCTCCGTTTGAACCGTTCTGAGTTGGAGTCTCAGCTGCAGTTGGTGTCTTCACTGGTTCGTCGCCGTGTCCTAGAATTATTGAATTAATATATGAGTGACAGGTTAAGTAATATAGGTAAAATAACAGAAGTAACTTTTATCAAGTGTAAATTTAATAGCGTTTGTTTCTTGCATACTTTATGAATAAGTTTGGCGTTTCAAATATCTGCTGTAGCCAATTTATTAAGAACAAAATGTTTCTATATAATTTTATAGCCGACATCAACAGTAGGTTACATAGATTACCTCAATATGGGATTTTAAATTAAATAACATATTATTAACTCTTAAAATTTTAAAGTTTTCCCTTGCAATTAAAACAAACTGGAATGAACAATAGTAAATACTTTTATTTGTTACCCTATAGGTATAGACTATTCCAAATAATTTAAATCATCGCTCACCAAACATAGCCCCGCTAGCGGCAGGCACCTGACGTCTGCCGCGGGGCGGCTCGGGCTCCCCGCCGAAGATGTCGGTGTGCCCGCCGCCCGGGGGCCGCAGCACACGGCTCGACAGCCGCGACCCGTCACCTAACCCTACGTTGAACGATGTCGACGTCATTGTGTAGCTGCAAGTGTTCGCTTTGTTAGATCGCGACATTAAGGCTGTGTGAGAAAAGGAAGAGTAGAGTAATGAATATGATTAGACAATATGAGCTGCATAAGAAGGAAAGAAAGAATACACATGCTAGATAAGAGAGAGCGTCTGTCGATCATGTGTCAGAAGTGAAACGTCTTTGGCAAGATTCAAAGATACCAAAATCGTCGCCTTCATGACGTGATGATTTTGCCATGACTCGACCTTGAAATTTTACTCTCAACGCGCTTAAAGAAGTTTCACTTCAATAAAACGTGACAGAAAAGATGTGCTGCATAAGTAGAAAAAAAAGATAGTAGCATGAATAGAGTGAAAATGATAATCCAATTAATTTTAGAAGAATAAACACTGTTAGATAGACAATGAAAGATAATTTAATGATTTTCATGAATAGTGACAGGTTTTTCTTGTTTAAATGCGTTACGAAAGATAGAAGAGAAGTGAAGAATTACAATGTTTCTTATATGTATTATAAGAATTAAAAAAATAATCTAGACAGAACATGGATATTGAAATATTGAAGATTTCAACTACATATTTTCTAATATTATTAGAAACGTATTAAAAATGAAATTCCAAATATGTTTTTTTTATATTTTATGTAGGTACTAGCTTTCCGCCTGCGGCTTCGCCCGCGTTTTCAAAGAAAAACCCGCATAGTTCCCGTTCCCGTGGGATTTCCGGGATAAAACCTAGCCTATGTTACTCGTGGATAATGTAGCTTTCGAATGGTGAAAGAATTTTTAAAATCGGTCCAGTAGTTTATGAGCCTATTCATTACAATCAAACAAACAAACAAACAAAGTTTTCCTCTTTATAATATTAGTGTAGATTATATTAAAATTGCAATGTGTACAGTGTAACCAACACGATCCTTGAAGCCAAATTATTTTCCCGTAATAGTATAACCGCAGACTACTGCAGAAGAAGTCAATGACATTTTCAATGACACAAAATAATTACCTACAGCTATTTTTCCTGCATTACCCGCATGCAATGTGCAATATTTAACCCTCAACTACCTGACCGGAGTCTCTCAGACTCCAGCAGTCTTATTTTTGTCTATATCTTTACAAGCAAATGTATTTGAACGGTGTGCGTCCGTGTACCTTCGCCCCTCTGCCTGCAGTACCGCCCCTGAACTCGTCGAGGTCATACGCGCGCGCGCTGTGTTTTGGTGAGTAAAAAACTATGTCGTGGAGTCTGAGAGACTCCAGGTAGGTAGTTACGTGACTTTTTCATGAAACTTTTTTTTTCTGTTTTAGTTCAAAATGACCTCGAATGATAAAAATATTGATCGTTGGTTGGAGGAGGACCTTTCCTCGAACGAAGAAGAATGTTTTGATGAACTGTGCAGTGGACACGAGGATGATATTGAAGAAAATTGTGTTCTTCCCTGTGATTCTGCATCTGATACAGAGATGCAGATGCAGGATGTAGTTATGAAGCACCTGAAAAGTTGGCAATACGCAAGTACTGCTTCACATGTGACCCGAAAAAAAACTTAAGACGTAGTACCTGTGTTTCATATATAAGAAGCCTACATGCCTGCAGTGCTCCTACACGGCGTGCTCAATATGCCGGGAAAAATTGTAAAGTTTGAGCCTTGCAATTTTATAAAAAAAATTCTTTTTTGCCAAAAATTTGTGTCACATTATGTTGATTAGTTACTAAACTTTAAAGAATTTATGAAGAGAGTTCCTAATTTTTGTTAGTTTTTTTAAAGATCTCATTTATTAAAAGTGTAAAATTTTTGAAAAAATTTTGTTTACTTTAAAAAAAAGTGTAGTTTTTAAGTATAAGCCTAAGGTTATATGTATTTTTTTTACTTTTAAGAAATAAAGAAATGTTCAAGCTATAACATGTTTCTTTTAATTTATTTTCATTTATAATAGTTTTTGTTTATTAAGAGTTCAAAGTATGGGAGTCTGAGAGACTCCAAGTAGGTAGTTACGTATAAGAAATT
Source organism: Colias eurytheme (assembly GCA_907164685.1). Taxonomy (NCBI): domain Eukaryota; kingdom Metazoa; phylum Arthropoda; class Insecta; order Lepidoptera; family Pieridae; genus Colias; species Colias eurytheme. Next base: position 37,581 of record CAJQZN010032371.1, on the reverse strand, counting down.
AGGGTCAGGTAGTAGAGGGTTAAGTATTCCAAATAATAATTAAATTTATAAACTAAAACGTTTATAATTCTAAAAGGGTTCTTTAAGAAACACTTATGACGGTTTACTTTTCTAAATTATGCAATTCAAAGAGCCGTTTCTAAAGAGAGGAACTGAAAAATTAAAGATCTTTGATATAATAAACCTTAGGAAAATTTTATTTAAAGTGACGTAACTTGAACAAGTATTTAATATTTGATTTTACTCGTCTTAACGGACGATCACATAATATACTAGCTGTGCTCCGCGGTTTTACCCGCAGTGCTCCGCTCCTATTGGTCTTAGCGAGATGATATATAGCCTTCTTCGATAAATGGGCTATCTAACACTGAGAGAATTATTCTAATCGGACCAGTAGTTCCCGAGATTAGCGCGTTCAAACAACAAACAAACTCTTCACCTTTATTAACTACACCTTTACTAACGACTTCATAATATTAGTATAGATTATTCACCTGTTAGCTCAATATTTCTTTCCGATTTTAGACATTTACAGAAACCCTATAACAATCCCCTTATTTTGCGAATACGGACATTCAATATCCGTTCAGTAATCCAATTTGTACATTGGAGGGTAGTTTTGCTTTCAATCGTGTGGCAGATTTCCAAGAAAAACTTCCAAAGACACAAACATAATGCAGATGAATAAATTTTGCTAATAGAGACAAAGATTTATTGTTGTAGTACACTTAACTATCATTACTTTTGTTTTCATTAAAGCAATTCCAGAACTAAATGTAAGTAGATGAAATATCAACGATGTTAACAAATGGTTTATATTGATACAGATACGCAAAAGGCTGAGCAGGGCCACTTGATATTATTTTCATCAAACCAGAAAACAATAGAACAAGTTTTTTTACTGATACCCTACTTTAACATTTTCTTGTTCTACGAATATGAATCTGATCAAAACCTCATTATACACAATGTGTATAATGACTAATGAGGTTTTGATTAGATTATAGAAAGTTATACACCCACGAGGCATTTTCCCCAATTCCCTAGAGACATGACCATCCACAATTACATAAAGTATACACAAATATCATGTAGGTACTAAATGAAGCAGACAATGACACGAATAGAGCAATTAAAACTATAGAAAGTCCATTACCGGCGCGTGCGCACATCCTCCGAACAACAATATTACAATAGCGAATTCTAAGTATGCTTGCGTAGTTTGTGCCTTGTGATTCACGATTCATTATTATAGATGAATGGTAACATTGATTGCGATATCGTATGACAAGTCCTGTATAGGATTTTGCAATGAAATATGTTTGCATTTGAAACTGGGGCCGTATTACTGACTGGAAAAATTCATACAGTACCATAATAATTAAACACGCTATTGCGATCATATGAATTTGCCAGTCATTTCAATTCACGGCGTAATCTTCTGGAAATAAAAGATCAAAACACGGCCCCTGCTGTGTCTATTGAATAAATTGTTCTAGTAATTGAAAGTCTTATAAATACGTATTTGTATGAATGTTGTTAAACATGGCCTAAGTAACTAAGACACTAACTAAGTAAGAGTAGTGGGGTGATGAAAATATTTACTAATGTTATACAAGATCCATCCCTTCTAAAAAAAGGTTCTCTGTATAGGTAAATGGTGTCACACGTGAAAACTCCATAAAAAATTTAATCATATCAACGACAATTATATTAAAACACCGTTACCCACATAATGGTGAATGCAAACGCAAATTAGACATTTCCGACACAATAAAATGCTAAAAATGCCGTTATTCATCGAGTAATGAGAATCGTGGACTACATTATTATGAGTCAATGTCTTAAAGTTATAAATAAACGGTTAGAAGAAAGATAAGAGTCATGAGATTAAATACTCAATAAATCATTGTATGATGGACAATAACATAGCTTGCTCAGTAGATCACTTTTCATGTTATCACGCGAAGTGGTCCAATTAACAAATTTACTTTCTCTGTTTTTACTCCTTTAAGTTTTCTTGACGAAATAAACGGAATCACTTTTCCATTTAATTGTCGGCTGATAGTCATAAATCATAATAATTGTTTCTAAGACACCTTGTGTTGTAAGAAACAATAACAGTAAACTTCTTTTAAGACTTTATTTATCGAATTATTTTTAAGTTTTACCTTGTTGCAGAAATTTATTAGAAGACTTTGGAAATCTTACAAAACGTTGGCATATAATGACGAATACAATTCTTAATCCTGCTTTATTTGTACTCAAAGTGTACTCACGTAAAATAAATACAAGGATTTACTAAAAGGCAAGTCTCAAGGAATTATGTACAGAATTACCTTTGCTAAGGGTTACTATGGCGAACCGGTCTCAAAGGTGTCTTGTAACAAAATAGTAACTTGTTTTGAGTAGATTACCTGTGTTATTCAGGCCTATACATAATATAGGCAATTCTGTATTATTGGGAACTAGCTTTCCGCCCGCGGCTTCGCCCGCTTTGTCTAAAACCTATTAAATTATATACTAAAAAATTCCTCTTGAATCACTCTATCTATTAAAAAAAACCGCATCAAAATCCGTTGCGTAGTTTTAAAGATTTAAGCATACAAAGGGACATAGGGACAGAGAAAGCGACTTTGTTTTATACTATGTATGTAGTGATAATTATATAGTAGATATGTTGAATCAGGCTGACCATCGGTCCTATGTCCAAGATTCATCAAAAATGCATTTTAGTATTTACGTTAAGTTTTTCCTACCATAATATTGATCATATAAATGTGTAGGTATCAGTAGGTACGTGCAAGGAAAACTCTAATGAGATGATGAACAACTGCGAATGCTTATCGTACAGATTTTTTATATTACATCAACAAATATATAATAACAAAATCGTGATGCACAAACTTTCGCATGCCATATTATTGATAAGGACGAGTGGGCGTTAGTTTTACTCAACTAAAATATTTATTACACAACACAAATTTGCAAACTGACACCGTTTTGTCAATCTACCCGTATAAATATCGTTATTTTGCATTTCCAAGTAAAATCAACGTACAGATAAAAAATCAGTACTGATGTTTAACCGTGTTATAGGGAAGGTTTCGTATTACGAAAACGAAATGCATAAGCAGGAATAATTCCAAAAAAGGGGTGTTCAGTAAAATATATTCTATTCTTTAGATATATTCTTATAACAATGTTTTACATTGAAAATCACAACTGCATTCAGATAACGATCACGATGCAATTTTTTAAGAATCATGGAGCTTAAGGTAACCGTAACGGATAACTTAACAGACTTTCGAATTTAATCATTAGAAAGGATAATGTTAAACAAACAGTTATCTTAGTTCGACAAATTGGACCGGAACGGTTTACAAATCAATTTATGCAATTTTATCAGTACTATTACTGCAATTTTAACTGTATAATTGTCACATACGATCTCACGGTATTGCAAGCATTGTTGAGATACGTTTGATTTTAAGAAATCAAATCGTGTGAAATTTATAGACATAATATTGAGAATTGTTATTGCTACCTATTATTATATTTACGAAAGCTAAGTATATCTTTAGATTGTAAATCGCCTAAACAACATGAAACCTAATTTTAAATTCTCGTCTAGTAAATCCTACAAATCTTCGATTTGATTAGAATGTTGGCTGCAATTATTAATTTTTTATCCTATGGTGGACTTAGTTTTATATGTAACTAACTGTTCCCCGCGGTTTCACCCCCGTGGCTCGACGTGGTTTTTTTTATTTTTTACAAACAAATGGATCTGCGATATCCGAATTATATGCTTAATAAAATAAATTTAACCAGACTTCGTTTTCGTAACATAATATTGATTTCAGTGTACTCTAATATTAGTAAATATTTTCCTACAAACATTATAACCAAGCTAAACTGGATTAATCCGCTTTTATGACATAACAATATACTTATTTGCCTTACGAATGATGTCATCGCACAAGCTAGTTAAGGTCACGAATTAGGGAATACATTCCCAAATCGATCCCGACAACATGACTCATAATTCATTTAAATATTTTTAAGATATCTCTATAAATTAAAAATAATTGTTCGTTGAAATCCCTGGAAAAGATGTTTTTGATGGAATATCGATAGAACAGATGGTAAGGCCAGTGAGTAAAAAATAATAACATGTGCTTTGCATTCAAAATGCTTAACGTTTTAAAAGTTTTGTGCACAATGAATCAATGCTCTGTTTGGATTTGATCGATATTTTCTTTTATTTCAGTCCTACTAATATAATATAATATTACTAGCGGTCCGCCCCGGCTTCGCCCGTGGTACATATGAAAAATAGATGTTGGCCGATTCTCAGACTTACCCGATGTGCACAGAAAATTTCATGAGAATCGGTCCACCCGTTTCGGAGGAGTATGCAGACTAACATTGTGACACGAGAATTTTATATATAAGATAAGATAAACGCGAAAGTTTGTAAAGTAAGTAGGGATGTTTGTTTGTAACTCTTTCCCGACATACTATACTGCAACTGGTCGAATTTGCAACTACACTTGTATATTATGGTAGGTAGCGTATTTACAAACTATACATAGCCAGAACGCAACCATAGGAAACTGCTCGTGTATACTTTGTAATGCTGTTTTTAAGTTTGTTATTACAAAATATACACGAATTTTGCGTACTGATCGTGTATACTTTGTAACGCGGATGCTTGCTTCTTCGTTCCAAACTATACACGATCAGTACGCAAAATATAACTAAATATACCTACTACATCACTTACGCTTGAGCGAAATAATAAATAAGCGTAAGCAATCAAAGACTTGTACAGCTATATCTATCTACTTTTATTCTTCTTGATTGATTCAGTAAAATATGGAATAAAATATTATTAGGTGAGCTTAGAAAAATTTATAGGTAACAGATATAAGGGTTACCTGTGTGTTAGGTTAGGTTCGTGTTTTTTTTAACTACACAAAAGTAGAAGCCCCACGAAGCGGGGCTCCGTCGCCTCGCAACCGTCTTCTTCTGGACTTATTAGGTTCTTACATTTTAGCACTATTGTCAATTATAAGTCGTGCAGTATAGACGGGAACGAAGACACAAGCATCCTCGATACAAAAAATATACGACCAGTACGCAACATTACATAGTACATACACAATACACATGCATTTTGATAATAGATTTCAAAACAGCAATACAATAATATAAGCGCGAGCAAATATGGAAAGACGCCGCGCTTACTCCGAAACATACACGATTAGTCCGCATGCGTACTGGCGCTGTATATTTTGGAGCGCTATTCTTACTTACTTCACTACAAAGTATACGCGAGTACTTGCGTACTGCTGTTGTATAGATTGGAAGCACTTTGTAAAAAAGTTATTTCCAAACTATACGCGATTAGTTTCACACCGTTGCGTACTGGCCTTGTATAGTTTGGAAAGACGCTGGTAGGTACGTCAGAATAACTTCATTTTGCGGGTTCGTCCACGCCTGAAACCGAGCGGCACAGCTAGTGCAATATATTTTTAATTTTATTCCATTAAATAATGATTTAGCCAGCTGAACCTAATTAAAGATTTATTTATTACTAATAAATAATGCGTACACGGAAGAATTATCGCGGATGACAAGTCTAGACCGAGCCTAAACAGTAAACGAGTGACGCAAGGGTATCGCGTTACCATATGGGGAAATGAGGATTTGTAACGAATATTATGAAAGTGAAAACACCGACATGTATAGAAAATTAAACTAGTAATATTATAAACCTGAAGATATTGGTAGAACGCTATAATATCAAGAAGTTCTGGGCTTAGCACCATAGCACCATAAATGTTGAGACAAATTGTGTTTTATGACTAAGTACAATTGTTGAAAAATGAATCATTTTAACAGAACAATTTTTAAGCAATACAAAAGTTACTCTGTCTACATCTTTGTTATCAGAGATGGATAATTCATTCAACTTGAATAAACGACAAGAAAAGTTTAGTTGAAATATGAAGAGCCAAAACGTCGGAGAAAATGTAGAAGCATAAAAAAGCTGATTCTTCGATTACCCATATTTAAATGGAAACTAGACTTCAAATGAAGACCTACAATATAAACTACATACAATTAGTACTCCTTAATATTAAGCCGAATAAGTAAACCACGCGTGGGATTTAATCCATACTAATATTATAAATGCGAAAGTAACTCTGTCTGTCTGTCTGTCTGTTACTCAATCACGTCTAAACTACTGAACCAATTTTCATGAAATTTGGTAGGTATAGAGATATTTTGATACCCGAGAAAGGACATAGGCTACTTTTTATCCCGGGAAAATGACGCAATCCCGGAAATCCCACGGGAACGGGAACTATGCGGGATTTTCTTTGACTGCGCGGGCGAAGCCGCGGGCGGAAACCTAGTACAAAATATAGCGGCTTAATACTATGGTTAAAACATCAAGGTTAATTATATGTCTAGCTTAGCTTACTTGTCTGGAAAAATTATAGAGTAAGTTATTCTTTCAGGCACTCTTTAAATGATAGTTAGGTAAATCTATAAAACTACGCAGCGGATTTTGATGAGGTTCTAATAGATAGAGTGGTTTTAAAGAAGGTTTTAACTTTTAGTGTATAAGTTTTCCACAAAGCTAGTACATACTATAAATTTGTTTAAATGGCATTTTCAATTCAACATATTTTTTTAACATGCTAAGTTTTAAGTATTGTACATTAATATGGGCATGTATTTCTACAAAGGGAAGTGTTATCTGGCATCGTTGTAATGTTAATTGACCTAGTCAGAACTCAGATCTAGTATAGATGCCAGTCGAGTGGTGCTTACGAGTAGAAAATAATTACGAACCTTGAGAGTACATTGCACTTCCTATATAATATCTTTATTTTATCTACTTATGTTTCAAGTAGCCATTTGTAGTCGGATAATGATTGTACAGGCCATAAATAGACCATTTATAAACAATGACTCTATCTTATAATTTTTATAGATAGTTAAGAAACTAAAATGAAAAATCTGATAAAATAGGTATATAGTCAATTGTCTGGGAAGATTAATGGAATTGCTACTGGTTAAAAAGAATAATCAAATTAGGTTCATTTGATTCTATAGATAGATAACTTCCGACAAATTCATCTCTTCACAATAATACGTGTACACAAGGCAAGAAATCAACAACATAGAATAGGAGATCATGTGAACCGCCTTATCATTAATATGATCTCTCATCTCTCCCAACCAACTGCATGAGCGATTACTGCCGACTAATATAGGGATAAAAACAAAACGGATTTACAAGAGAACGTAAATTAATAACGGGACATGCGAAAGTGTTTTGTTTTCCTTCAAGTCGAGACCGAGACGGTATCTCGCTATATTTTGGCACTTTATGGCTATTGACCTCGATGATAGGTGGAGATAAGCCTACTCGAATACGCATATAACTTGGTACTGAATATAATGAGCTACAGTGCTTATGTTAGCAAGATTTTAGATAAAAGAAATAGGTTATTTTACTTCAAGAACTATGTCTAATGCTCCAGAAACAATCTACAGTAGAAGCATCCTCATCATATGCAATACATGTTATACTATATTCGTCACACGACGCGACTCAAATAGCTAAAAAGTCATTGGGTATTTTTAGGCATGGTTATTTGAATACCTATGTGAGGTGAAGCTTCCTTCGGGACATTATTTTACAATCTCGCTTAATAAGGAAGCCACAAATTTTGATTGCAATGTCTTTATCTTCTATGATACGACTCTAACAACTTTCCCGTGATGTATAGATATGAATCACAGTCAGACCTGGCTGTGTAGACCAAAATCAATACATAATTTACGTATTGATTTATCATTAACAACCCTTCGGCTAGCCAGAAAAAAAACCCCGATGACACGACCGCTAATTACAGGAAAAACCCCTGGAGCATACATGCTAATCATCCCCTATTACTCATTAGTCATATGAAACCATACATGGACCCTATTTTGACAGGGCCGGATTAGGGCAAAGCTATAAAGTGCTACATTTGGTCCTCTTGCCTATTTTGGAAAACAAAACGTTACGCAATGTTTTCGGTAGTAAATTTTAACGAAATACGTGAACATACATAGAAATATGTAGAACAGGCTCATTAGCCCACCAGAAAAGGTTTGTTCTCAACAATTTAATTAACCCGTTTAAGTACGTATTATATGGCATATACCTATGTATGTAAATAACAGTCACAGTAATCATATTAGTCTTATCTAGATAGAAACATTAAAATAACTACGTACGAGAAGACAACCATAATCCATTTAGTTTGACAAGAGATAGGTGTCTTTGGGGCCCCAAAGCCTTCAGGATAATGGGGTTCCTACAGGACCGTATTTCGTTTACGAATAATCAGGGACTGTAAGTTAATGCCGAATAATGCAATACATATCAGCTTACTGGTTTTGCAAACCGCAGCCTAGGCATAACATTGAATCGATCTGCAATCACACCATAATTGGTAGAGGATTACCGTTTTTGGCTTAACATATATATTGTCTATTGTCTCAATGGTAATTTGTGTGATTATTGCTTCTATGGACATTGCAAATGTCGATACGCCTCCGAGTATTACAAAAGACTTGTTTGATTGCAAACTGTTGCATTTTGATAAAAACTATAGGAATTTATAGATAGCGGTGTTAGGTCACTGCCTATCGTCACATAATGTAAATATACAAATAGTTTCAAATATTAAATTAAAGGTGACCTCTTCTAACACTTTATCCTTTGATTATTATGTCTGTTTTCTTGAGTACCGGTTAATCATAGCAATTTAATTCATAGATATTTAATACTGGATACTGTTATGTATAAACAAAATATAATATTGCATTAATAAATTAAAAAAAAAAAGCCCTACGAGCTGATTTTGGCCATAACAATACAAAAATGTAAACAAACAAAAGTTTGCATTACGTCAAGATGTTTAAAAAAGCCAAAAATGAACTGTATACAAAAAGCTTCTTATAAGCATCGCTATAAATCTTTTAACATTGTTAGAACTAAAAATAACCTAAACATCAAGGCAAAGGGTTTGAGAAGTGTGTTTTAATTATAGTTAAGTGAAGGAGAAATAGATCAAGTGCAACAATAACTTAAGAGCCAACAAAACGAGTGAGAGAATTAAAAATTCTCCAATACTGGACTGATTTAATTACTTTTGTACTACTGTCACTTCGCGCAAAACATCTGATTTTTCAAACTTAAAATGTCTTTATGTATCATACATTGCACTTGTAAGATAATTTTCATAATTTAGTAGAGAAAAGTATAGGCTATGTTCCTATGTTTTGCTCTTTTTATATAATGTTCTAAAGTTAGTTTTATGGAAGACGGAACATATCGGAAAATCTGTCCTATTTCTTATGTATTGAAAGATTTTCTCAATGTTCTTTTCTCGCACTGATCTACAAACCACAGCTTTGGAATCTGTTCCCGTTAATTAAATAAGGTTAAAATTACATTACTTATTAACGTTTTCACAAATAGTTTACTAGATAAACTAATAAAATTAATGTAAACAATATAATCTATATCTAATGACTAAATTATGAATCATATTATTGCAATCACTACATAGTATAAAACAAAGTCGCTTTGTCTGTCCCTATGTCCCTTTGTATGCTTAAATCTTTAAAACTGCGCAACGGATTTTGATGCGGTTTTTTGTAATAGATAGAGTGGAGGTTTTAGTATAAAAGAGGAAGGTTTTAGTATAAAATTTATTCGGTTTTAGACAAAGCGGGCGAAGCCGCAGGCGGTAAGCTAGTTTACTATAAAGCTAATATGATTAAAATTTCTATAGAATTAAAGAAAGTAAATTTCCATGTAGGGCAATAACATTAAACAAGTAGTGATAAGATATGCTCAATCGATGATATCACCGAAATTTTCACACAAATCCTGTCATAACATTATCATGACAACAATATGAAATTAATGTGCAAGGAAATCACAAGAAACGGATAAGATAATTAGTAACGTAAATAATTTTGGCAACCTTATCAAAAGTGCATTGAAAATAGTAAATAAATACAGTTTTTAGTAATATCGTTTAAATTATTCATGCGTTAATAACTAACGAAAGGACAAAGAGTTTTAACAAAGAACGGGGAAAGCCAAAGTTAGCGTAACTATTTGACAGCGACCAGTCATCGCAGCGGTAATTCATATCTAACGGTGAACGGCAAGAAAACTTTGATATAATGCAATTTATCTTTGCAAATATGCTAAAACGCCCATACTAACGCTAGAGTAGCGGAGCTCATTGACCTCAAGTCTTGAAAAATAACGGCCCCATCAGATGCTTTCCGGCCGGCAAATTCGCGATATACATTATCAATTATCGTATCCGTTAAATCTTATTCAGTAAACACTTAGATATGTTTTAACAGTTGGTAGACACACTTTTTAAAGTAACAACGTATTTTAACACAAGAAAAAACATTACTCACCTGCAAACGATCACCTTCTTTTCAATAGAATGAAATTAATTTGATGCTGAAAAGGGACGGCTGCGGGCTGACGGACATTGACATTTGACGTGAGAGTGTTGCAACTACTATGAATTTAAACTGCAAGCAATGGGCCATAATATTCTAGTGCTTATAATAATAATTCTTTACTAATAAAGAATATAAAAAATATAAGTATATAAAAATAGTTTAAATAGCGACTAAAAATGCCCTTAATCAAAGAATTATAAAACCAAATAATTCTAATACAGCCCAATTAATGATTTTATGTTGAACGAAATCCATCATCATAATATTTCATTTAACTATTTATATTTTATGAGACCTTTTCAGATAATAATCCACATTTTTGAATGACCGCAACTCAAACGTGAAATCTTGCTCACATTAAGAATATTATAATTTATAATATTGCGCAAGAAGCAGTTGTGCACAAGCACTTTAAATTCAGATTGATTTATATTATCTGTATTAAAGTATTTTTAATAGACGAATTGCTAAACGAGTATGTTATTTTCTAGATTACCTAAATAATGGGAAATTATTTTACTGGCAACGCATGAGAAATATCTGCAAAAAACCAGTTAAATGCAGATTTAATCGATTTACATAAATAAATTACGCAGTATTTTTCATATTATGTCTATATTAAACTAAAACAATTAAATAATAGTTTGCCGTTATCTAAGCCTACATTTTTATATTTTGTGTTTTTATAAGTTGTATAAAGACGATGATACCGATACCGATTTTTTTAATTTCTGAACGAAAACTAGTGAAGACTTTAAATCGATTAAATTCTCTTTTAATCCACAGAGCAAGTAGGTATGTTCTATTTATGAGAACATTGATTAAAAAATTGCTTAGGCTACAGGTATATGCAAACATGCAAACAACAGTCAATAAATTATCAATAGATTAAATATTCATATTTTTTAATTTAATTGAAAATCTATGAACGAAGACGAATAATGTTTCTTTGAAATTATTTACCTAATGTAAAATGTATTAGAAAAAGTAGCGCTAGGGTTTTATTAAATAAAAGATAAAAGATTTTAATACATCTAACGTAATTATACAACTTAAAAATATAATCGATTTCTGTATCTTTTTTAAATCGATACTATTTCGAATTGACACTATTTTTAGCACATTCCTACAGGTATATTTTTCGTTGTTTGGTGATAACGAAACTTCAAGTTAGAATTATACGAGAATTAAAGTAAAACTATATAAAAATGGAAGTTGCAGAGGAAGTAAGTAAGGAGAATACAGAAAAACCGATACAAGAGAATGATACAAAAGTAAGTTTATGGGAAATAATACTTCGTATTATAAATAGAATAAAAGCCTATCAAATGTCGGTTTCCAATTTCATATAAATTTTGGCTATTTTTTATGAAGGAATTGAAATAATATATGTTTTTAAGAAAAAACATGTTGGCATAGGAGGTTAACGGCTTAATTTAACGATACATTCTTTTTTTTCTATAAAACTAACCTCTATCCAAAAAATACTGGAATTGGCACAATGCCAAAACAGTGTTTACGTTATTTTTATTCCATGGCACATTTACTCATGGTAGTCTTATACGGGAAAAAAAGGGTTGACTTTAGAAACGTGCGGCACGAATTTCGGCGCGATTTTAATTTTTATCGATCGATAATGATGCCCCGAAACATACATTAGCGGCTTTTCGTGCGGAAACGTGTAATTACAGAGAAATCTTTTTTTTAATTTTTGAGATTATGTTCAAAATTGTTTGAGTTACATTGACAAAACTACAAGAATTGTGTTTGAAAGAGATAACAAATGTCTTAATGTACATATTAAAAACCATAGTTCATTCAAAAGCATGTTGCTGAGGGGACAACAATTCATACGGGTTATTGGCGAGCATAGCATATGATTGTTTGGGGCAATATGGGTATGTTCATAAAAAAGTTAATCACTCAGACCCAGACAACCCATTTGTTGCCTCTGACCCATTTGAGTCCCAGTGGCATGTTGTAAAAAGATTTTTTAAAAAAGATAACTATAACCACCCAGCAAACTTCGGTGATAATATTATAGAATATGTGGAGACGATGGGTGGAAATAAATAAAATGGATCCATTCATTGCCATTGTAAATTGTATCAAACATGTATACAAGATTTGAAAAATAATTATTTAAAAAAAATGTTTTTATTGTATGTAAGTATATTGCACACAAATTGTTAATCACAGAACCGAATCTGTCCACCCCGATTCCACGTGGTACTTGTCTGTCATACACTAGAGTGTATTTAAAAAGTCGGAGGCGCGGAGGAGCGTGGCGCCCGCGTGTGCTGAGGAGCAGGCAGAGTCAAGCGAGCCGGAGTGGCTGAGGCTGGTCGCCAAAGGCGACCAAAAAGCCGAAGCTACGAAGGCGAGTGAAGACTCCTGCCTGCAACGAGGTACACGGGGGTAAGCGCCACGTTCTGCAGCGCCGGAGCAGTCAAGAAAGCCCATAATCTTCGTTGTATTTCTAACTACATCACTACATAGTATAAAACAAAGTCACTTTCTCTATCCCTATGTCCCTTTGTATGCTTAAATCTTTCAAACTACGCAACGGATTTTGATGCGGTTTTTTTTAATAAATAGAGTGATTCAAGAACAAGGTTTTAGTATATAATTTATTAGGTTTAAGTCAAAGCGGGCGAAGCCGCGGGCGGTAAGCTAGTATAAATATAATCTCAAAAAAAAATAAAAAAAAAATAAAAGGGGGGGTTTCCTCACCCCCCCACTTTATAGGGGGTCTCCTCTTACCTCCCCCCTCCCTTTCCCTCCCCTCCCCCCCCTTAATTCGTGCCGCAAATTTCTAAAGAAATACCGAAAAAAATATGAAAATACCACATAACAGTCTTTGCAAGATTTTCAATTCAAATAATATGGAAAGGATATAATTGTTGAAGCTTTCTGTTTTCTTTTTATGACTTATCTTGTAATCATTAAAGGTTAATCTTTTACACTACGTTTTAAATATTTTTCAATTCAAATGATAATTGGCCAATTTTCAAATCCATTACAGGAAAAGCCTCCACCACCACAAGAAGTACCGAAAAAGAACAAAAAAGAGGACCGCCTCAGTCGTGACGATAAGAATGTTGAACTGTTTATGAAATCGCTCAATTCTATATCATCCCCTGATGAAAAACTAGCACAAGTGTGTAAAAAATATGTTCAAACTGCAGATGAGAATAAAAAACTACAGTTTTATATCAAACAGTCAGATAAACGGTATTCTTTGTTGTTAAAAGAGAAAGAACAGTTGCAACATGAATATAATAAGACAATTCTGGTTAAATCAAAGCTGGAGAATCTGTGCCGAGAGTTACAGAAACATAATAAAGCTATTAAGGTATGTTCTGTGTCATTTTTAAAGTAAAATACATTTTTATTTTGTCACACACATATAGTAATAGAAATATTAATACAATTTAAACAGTGTTAAAATTATGCTAGCGGGGTTTCTTTAGAGAACTGCCGCACGTATTATAGGTTTTTTGTGGGGGGGGATGGGGGGGAGGAGGGGGGGGACCCTCCCACCAAAAGGGGAAAGTTAGGAAACCAATAGTTTTGGAGAAAAATCAATTTTCCTATTCTTACCTCAAAATGTATGGAATTGGTGTAACAAAAATTTTACGATACATAAATAAAATACAAACAAGTTGTGAAAACCTACGTAGTTTTTTTTATTTGAGTGGGAATCGCCCTAAAGTCGCTTCTGGCACTCGCCGGCCGCTGCCGCGGCACGCTCGCTTCGCTCGCTCGGCTCGTGCGGCGGTTCAAATGTTAACCTAATACGCTCGTCGCTTCGCTCCTCGCTACCTATTTGAATACTAAAAGTTTAATAGTTTTTTAACCTACATAGATTTTTTTAAAGCTATTGCATAGCTTCTATCGCGGGCCTTGAGCGCGGGGACCGAATCCAGAAATTGCGTAACGAAAAACCTCACGCTCCCCACTCCGACGTGCACGGAGGTGCGGCTTGAAGGCATGCTATGCAATAGCTTTGCCGCGGCAGTCCCCGAGTGCCACACGTCTTTTTTGTTTGAGTGGGAATCGCCCTTTAGTCGCTTCTGGCACTCGCCGGCCGCTACCGCGGCACGCTCGCTTCGCTCGCTCGGCTCGTGCGGCAGTTCAAGAGTTAACCTAACACGCTCGTCGCTTCGCTCCTCGCTGCCTATTTGGGTATTAAAAATAAAAGTTTAATAGTTTTTTAACCTACCTACGTAGATTTTTTTTTTGTTTGAGTAGGAATCGCCCTAAAGTCGCTTTTGGCACTCGCCGGCCGCAGCGTAAAGTCACAGTACAGTGAAATGGAACGTCTTGGTCCGCTTTTTTGCACAACAAAACGGATAAATGCACTTTTTTCGCACAAAAAATTATTAACTTTAAAAATTAATAACTAAAAAACTCCAAGTTTCCTAACGATAATATTTTGGAATTACAATCTTACATTACCTAGCTAACTAAAAATATAAATATTTCCAACAAATTTGTGCGGCAGTTAACTAAAGCCAACCCATGCTAGCTCTTCTCTGTAGAAGCTTCTTTTTTAAATGTTGAGAAATTTCTTTGTAATTTGACGATTAAAAAGAGCTTCTAAATGAAGTCTTTTTTTAATAAAATATATGCTATAACAGTTTCCTTTTTTTTTAAAAAAACTAGGCAGACCTAACTGCAGGTGTCTTTTGGCAAACAGGCACATTTATACTATTTTAATTATATCTATATAATAAAGCAAGTAATTGTCATGACAAGTTTATGTGTGTGGCCCTGCATATGATGTTTAAAAGATAGAAAAATACCACTGGTTTTAGATTTCCTTCGAATCATCCATTTCATGGTATACACATTTACTTAAAAAAAGTAAAACAACATCCATGCAGTTGAAGTTATATGAGTGAGCATTGCAATGTGCTATTCCTATAACAAATTACAACTCAAATCTTTATCTTGTATTCACTAATACACATAACTCAATACTGCATTCTAGGAAGAATCACTTCTCAAAATACGCGAGGAGGAGGAACGTCGCAAAGAAACGCAGGCAAAGTTTCAAAATACATTAACTGAGATCACGGCGCTATTGCAACAGAATAATGAGAAAAATGCTAAACTTAGAGATGATAATATCAGCATGACAGAGAAGTTTAAGAGTGTTGTGCAGCAGTATCAGTTGAGGGAGCAACAGGTTGGTTTCCGAATTATGTATGCTTTTTTGTAGTTATGGATAATGTCCTGTCTTTGTTTGAATAATTGTTAAGTAAGTAAAGTAAAGATGAATATTGATGTATCTGTACAATTTTGGAAGTGCATTTGTGCAATATAAACATTGATGTATCTGTGCAATGTTAGTCAATATATTGCAATTATAGGTTCAATTTTTAGTAGTTGTTTGCATATGCTTTTGTTAATGACATCAACAAATTATTATTCTTTGCTTTTTTTTCTATATTGAGTAATCTGATACACCATCATATTTTCTTTGTGTTTATGGGTCCGTAATAAGAGAAACACCTGATATTTTATTTAACCATTTATAAAATTTAAAACGATTACAGGTAGACAAAATGGCGAAACAAATGGCGCTAGAATCTCAACTATCCGATGCGAAGCTCCAAAAGGCAGCTCTCGAGCATCAAGCGGAGAAGGAACGGCTTCTCGCTGAAGCTGAACAGATGAAGATGACCCTAGCGCAGTACAGGTCCAAGATCATGGAGTTACAAGGCACGGAGACAGCGCTGAAGGGCCAGCTGGCTGTGTACACGGATAAATATGACGAGTTCCAGAATGCACTGGTTAAGAGTAACCAGGTGTTTGGCGGTTTCAAGGAACAGATGGAGAAGGTAATTTATTGTAATTTATTTTAAAAAATCTGATCTATAAACTTACGAATATTAAATAGATCAGATTTTTATTTTATTTTATAGTCTATGTTGTGACTCAGTAAATAGTAATAATTGAGTCACAACAAAGACTATATTACTTTTAAATTTAAACCTATAAACCTCAACTTTATTTTAAATAGAAAGGTTATTAATATCTGAATATATCATTCAATAGGCAATCTATGTGTGAATATTGATTTCGTTAACATAGATTTTTTGGTGAATATCAAGGAGCGTATGTATAACTATTCTTTCAATAAAAAAAAAGAGTGTGTTGAGTGTGTGTGTTATGTACACGCGTTAGAAGTTATACTTCTTTGGCGTATGGAAAAAATACTAGAATATACAACTTGAATTATCAATTTTCATACCACCTAGAACTAACTTCATGCTGTTAAATTTAGGTGTCGGTGTGCGCGCGCATCGTAAAAATTCACTCTCATAATTTTTCTCCATCGCGTCAAAACCAACCTACTTGATGATCAGGTTAACAATTTATCATGTTTATCTAAATACAGATGTCGAAAAAGATCCAAAAGCTGGAAAAGGAATCTCTATCATGGAAGAGCAAGTGGGAAACATCCCAAACAGCTCTCCTCGACATGTGCGGTGAGAGACAAGCCGGTGAGGAACGAGCAGCAGCTACCAATAGACAGCTGCAGCAGATGCAGAGCTTGTGCCGCACTTTGCAGGTGGGTTTTTCGGTTTTTTCAAGTGAAAACTTCTTTAGCGACATTGAGCACTTTCTGTAATGGGTATAAAATCTTGAACTCGCGTCAGGACACGTGACCTGATCGAAAAGCGTAAGACGGATGGATATCAAACATGCTCAACGTTAATAATCAAGTTTTCACTTCTGCCGGCACTCCCGGAGTGCAACCCGTCTTTTTATATGAAAAGGCTTTCAAATTCTATATCGTCTGAGTTTTTTTTAACTACAAAAGTACCTACTTAATGTCGTCATTCGTAAAACAAAATATGTGTGTTTGAGTGCATTGATTTTGAATGAAAATTAAATATATTGGAGTATTTTTTTCAGCCAAGTACTAGTAAATTAATGGGTTAAATGAAATATAACGTCAAAACAGGCGGGAGTCTAATAATTTTATTCTAATATCTGGCGTCTGCTAGATTAGTAAAGCTTCCAAAAACGGACTGTGAAAAAACTTATGTATAATGGAAAAACTATACACAAAATGTAGAATGTTTATCAGCCAATAAATTATGAAGTGGCAAATAATAATGTATAAAATATTTAATTACTAAAAACTTAATAAGTCATAATAATTATTTTTTTCATACTATACTATACATAGAGCGAATTCTGTTTGTGATAGAACGAAATTCATTCAACTGCATCTGGATGTATGGGGAAAAGTACAATCTCAGCATAATACACTACTGCTTTCGCCTTATAGTTTATGAAAAAATATGCGTTAAAATTTAAATTGCCAACACACATTTCGACAGTTTGCAATCTTGCAAGTTAGATTGTAATCTAACGATTTTGTGCAATCTTACAGCTACATAATATACACTTAACATGAAATTTATAATACTTTTTGTAGGGCGAGCGTACTCTGCTATTGAATACGCTAAAGGAGCACAACATAGAGCGACCGCCGCTACCGGCGTTACCCCCACCACCTGTTATTGCCCCATCGCAGCCCGCTAATGATGCTAAGGTAATATTATAAAATGTGTAATATTTGGATAAAAATTTATTTGTAACATCCTTACTGATAAAAAATGTCTGTTGATCTGTTTTTTATAGGAGCAAATTTTCAATATGATGTAATAATCGTTGTCAACAATTAAATAATAGATTCTCTTATACAATATATGATACAAAAAGTTATAATGAGAAATTCCGTCTGTTTATAGGTACATGTTTATATTGATGCGAAATTTTAGTATCAGTTAAAGGCTACTTATCAAAAATTAAAAAGCTAAAATCATTATATAATTATTAATTAGAATATGTACCTTATTACTTACTTAGCTTAGCTTTTATTGTCTGTAGGAATATCAAAAAGTTAACTTATTGACTCAATACTTAAGGCAATTACATGGTTCAACGACCTTAATGATTCTGTCACTATATTTGAATTTGTTTTTTTAACCGCCCTCTATAATATACATCATTGTTGAAGTAAAAGTGACCAAAGATTATGGAATTGTAAAATGTATCGTATTGTATCGTAATGTGTTAGTGGTTTCTACCTAATTTATGTTTTCTCTGAGAGGCAGTATCTAACATATTACATTTATGAATAGTAAATATTGTGTACTATGTATGTTGTAAATGTAATGTAGGAAGACTCATCTTTCAACATTAACCGTTATAAGCAAAGTCTCTACTACATGACCCATTCTGGAGACCTTAAGATGACTAAGCAAGTAATTATAAGTTCTAGAGTGGGGAACAGTTAAGAAAACATCGATTTAGAAATTAATTTTATTCAACACGGACTCTACTATATTCTGGAGACCTGATGATGGCTAGGGTGGAGAACATCTCACCTACAGAGATATAAAAGATGGAGTACATTATTTGACGTAATTCTATAGAACGGCCTCTACCATGTCATGGTGTATCGAATGGTAATGTTGACCAGGCAAATGTATTTAGCGTTCTCTGTATATCTCTTCATACCTAGTAGGAATATATGCATGCAACCTACACACACCGAAAAAAATAGGGGAACGGACAAGAAATCACGTTTTTTCGACTTGTTATGTATTTTGTAGTTAGTTCGGGGTTAATTTTTTAAATCCTAATTTGAATGTTGGGTTGTAGCATAAAAACGCCTTCGTCACAATTCATATTTTATTATTCCTTCACTTGGTACATTCACTTGATAGTTTTCTTAAATCTTACATAAATCACAAGGCACGGCTATGGCACTTATAGACCGCACTGGTCGGCTGTTTAAGATCAATTGGCTCGCTGATCGTCTCTTCAAAAAATGTAAGCGATCGACTGACAACTAACCAACTGGAGGGGAGGTTAAGTTGTAGATTATAAATTATAAGGCGGTAGATTATAAATACCAGAAAACCTTGTCGATGGAAATGTTCTATGTATGATTTTAAAATTTGTAATACGAATCTATTTCTTTTTTCCTCGGAGAGTCACTGCAAAGGAATTATTGTTATATAATTTATATTTTTATGAATCACTAGCTTTCCGCCGGCGGCCCCGACCGCGGTTTCAAAGAAAAACTCGCATAGTTCCCGTTCTCGTGGAAAATCCGGGATAAAACCTATCCTATATTACTCGTGGATAATGTAGCTTTTGAATGGTGAAACAATTTTTAAAATCGGTCCAGTAGTTTATGAGCCTATTCATTACAATCAAACAAACAAAGTTTTCCTCTTTATAATATTAGTGTAGAAGAAATCATCGGTTCACCCAGTTAAGTGCGGAGGTAACGGAACCAACAAAAAATTCAGTTGAATTGAGAATTTCGTCCTATAATGGCGTCGGCTAAAAATGTTGCTATACGTTTAGGTATGTCAGTTTTGACTTTCCTACGATTTTGTACAATATAAAAAAAAATGCTGATTTTCGGCTGTATGGCGACCATTTGGAACTGTCTGAAAAGTATGGCATGGCGATTTTCGTACATGGCTACTGGACGATGATTACCTGTGCAAAAATTAGCCTGGTACAAATGGTTGATTTTTTTTAAATCAACGCATTCACGTCGGTATTGTGGACTGTAAATTACACCGGAAAAGTATGGCATGACACTACCGCCTACTTCTTTTTTATGGGCTATCGGTAAATCCTAAAATTTTTGTGTTACAAATCGTTTGCCTTCCGTAATTTATCCGACGAGTTCGACTAACGCCCACGCGACTAGTCTGCCGGTACCACTGTTCTGAACATGATTTTTCTTTTTGTCATTGCGTACTAAGACCACTGTAGAACCGCCATCCTGTTACAAATGACCCAAAATTTTGTCAGTATCTCCCGGCTTTGGATTGTTTTGGCCCTTAAAATATACGATAGAACAGCAATTAATCTTTTTTAAAAAATATTCAAGACACAGGGAAAGTCTGGTTACTGTTTTATAGGTATGTGTTTTCTGATAATATTTTACTGTCAAAAATTATCAACACTGGATGTTATTCAATGACGCCTTTCAAAAACAAAACTAATTTACAAACAGATTTTTATATCTTTACATACCTATTTTTAACTTTCATTTCATGAACTGCTCATGTAAATACCTATTACAATCTGGTTTAATTTAACAAAACATTCAATTCGGTGAATTTTAGCGTTATTTTGCAAAAAAAACCGCACGTACAGTCCCCCGTCCGAGTCGAACTGACACCGTCAAATTTCGTCGAAAATATGCAATAGAGGTGAGGTTTTATGTGGGTTTTATTATAAATTCGAGTTTTTTCTTGATAATTTAACGATAATAATGAAAATTGAAAAAACAATCAATACAAATTGTTACAAATATCATAACATATTTTTTGGCATAAATTTCATGTATAAATATGTAGCCGTTTTCCTAACAAAATGCGTTTTATGTTCAAAAAGGGGTTGATTTGTATGTATTTTTTTTATGTTTAGGCCGTTCTAAAATGAAAAGTAAACAATACACTTTGTTAATTACATCCTTGAGTATCACATATATTTTTTTTAACACAATCGTACCAACAGTTTCCTCAACAAAATTCAATATGTATAAGGTGTTTTTCGGTTTTGACCATAGTAATCCCCTTAATAACTGTTACAGGTTGACGCTATGGCAGCTAACTGCGCTCAACTGCGGCAAAGTCTTGCGCATTTACAAACACAACTAAATACGCTAACGACAAAGAAAGAAAAAGAGGAATCTCCCAAACCTGAGCCAAAGAAAAAATCCAAATCCAAGAAGAATAAAGCACAAAAAGCGGCACAAGAAAAGGCAGAAGAAACAGTTAAAGAAGAATTAATTGAAAAACCTAGTGAAGTTAAAGATTCAAGTGAAAGTCCAGAAGAAAACGTAGACACTAAAACTATGGAGAATCTCTTAGACGCTATAAATGTAGCGAATGTCAACCTTTGTGACTTAGATGTTGTGAACGACACAAGTGAAAAAGAAGTTAAAAATGATGACCAAATCAAACCGGTAGATGTTAAAAATGACGAAGAAATCAAACCAAATCCTGATAATGTTAACGGAGAAATCGTAATTGAAAATAAAGAAACCAATGTAAGCAATGGTGTTGAATTAAAACCTGAAGAAGATATTAAAGTGGAAGAAATAGTTAGTGATAAAAAAGAAGTTGTGACAGAAGAAAATGATAAGACAAAAGTTACGACAGAAGAATAAGGACTGAATTTAATTTCTTCAGTGTTATTTGATACTGTGTCTCAAATGGGTTGATTTTATACTTTATGGTTGTGCCGATCGACCTAACGTTACAGTTAATAGCATGTTTTGTTTTTGTGTGGGTACTTTTAGAATCTAGTCAAAAACTAGTATTTGTATGGAATAATATAATGTGGATCCAGTTTGATTACTTTAGTATTAAACTTATAAATACGATGTTCGATGTTAAGAAGTCTCAAAAAAAATTTTTTTTTTTTTCAAATATTGATGTGAACCATAGAAATCTAAATAACAAGACACTAGAAGTCGTAAGCGTGCGTGACCTTGTCGCCACTCAGGTGATTTTCACATCACCAGGGCATTCGTCACTGTTCAGTTGCTCTGGAGACGTATGAGTGTATACATGGTGTGTTTCAGCAATTCCCATTGCGGAAATTCTTCCACAAGTTGTAATTATACTTATAAAGGAATAATATTTCATCGGAAAATATTTTTTTTTAGAAATAATGCCGTTTTTCCTTAAAAATAAAGAATATTTACAAGTATTACGAGTGTCACCATAGTAATCGAAATAACAATGAATGACACAGTCGACCATTCTTATTATCATGTTTGTTCGTATTGGAGCAAAAAGTCTCATATACTTAGGGATGTTATTCTAAAATAAACCGTAAATTCGTGCGTTAGGATACATATTCAAAAGCTTAATTTAATAGTTAAGTTAGTTTTCACTAAAATCAAGCTGTCCAATAAAAGGCATAGTTTACTTGTGTGTACTGTTTAGCTTTCGGTTTGAATGTGTTGATTTTGGCGACAGCGGTTTTCATACGAATTATGACATTATAGCACTTCTATGTGTCTTTGTTATTTAGATTTCTATGATGTGAACCTACGATTTTTTGATAAATCATAGCGATTCGATCAGTTATAGTTAGTATTAAATTGTGTAGATTTTCTTGTAATTGATTCGTATTATAGGAGTAATTAAAGACGTAATCGTTTTCAAACTGAATTCATTATTTTTTACTTAGTGCGGTAAATTACGCAGTTTTCGAGTTTCATTTAAAAGTCGTTTTTTAAATGAAAAAATATGATCATGTTATATTTTTCTATACATAATGTCAATCATCTCTCCTATTTAGGACTGTTTGAGCAGTATTAAAGAATCCAGTAATTATTTACGCTAAATACTGCCTAAGTTAATATTTGTTAAGTTAATTTGTCTGATTTTGTTTAAATTCAAGTCAATTTATAGGTAAAGTGGTAATACCTAAAATACATAATTTTGACTTACAGTTGAATGTACATAGTAGGTTGTTTTCAACATTTGTTAAATTTTGTACGATAGTGTGGTGACCGCAGGCGAATTATGACTTGGTTTTTTGTAATAAAGTTTTGTATGTGTCAATTGGATTTTTATTTAAACCTCAGTTTAAGTTCACGCTCGATATGCTATTTATTTCATCAGACCTAAAAAATTGAAAATATAATTTTTTTTCGACTATTTTGCCCTTATATTTCCAAAAATACAGAAATCATTGGATACACTATGTTTTAATTGAAATTGAATGTAATAAATAACGATAAAACAAATAGTTATGTTACCGATGACCCCACGTAGTATGAAAAGGGTGACCATAAATCAAGAATATTTTTTTTTTCAAATCTAAATAATTACTAAACTTGATTACGATTGCGTCAGAAATTATGTTTAATATGTAGAACCTAAAAAAATCGTGAACGTTAGTAGAAAATATATACTTTTTAATTTTTTAACATAAGTTAAGAGTTTACTCGACCGGGGCGTTGTATCTAACGCGCTAGGTACCGCTAGGAAAAAAATTAAGGTTTTTCAACTTTAAATTTCAATCCAAGAAAATAATAAATATGCAGTTCCTATTTAAACTAAAAATAAAATGCAACCTTCACCTCTCTATGTTGTCATCGCTCGATTACAGAGAAAAGTGAAATCGGTCAAACGTGCAAAGCGCGAAGTTTGTCTGTTCTTTGGAAATATAGGACTTTTTGCAATGAATACAATAGGTATGGTACTTAAGAAAAAATAATTATAAAAACAACTTACAAAAGATTTATTTAATAACTCTTAAAATTAGGTAACAATAAGTATAATAATATAACGTTAAACAATTTGCGAGACCAGACACAGTACATTATTTTTAATGGCAAATGCATACTTTTTAACGCGCAGGATACAACAATATTAATTTAATGGGGAGCTAAATTATTCGAGAGGCATAAAAAATTGTCTATGCATGCCATAACATAATATAACATTATTACTATAAATTTAAGGAAGAAATAGTATTCAACTATTACTATAAAGTATAAAAATATCTATTATCGTATTTTACTTTTGTGTTTTAAAAAAATGGAATGAAGTAAGAATACGAGGTTGATCAACAAGCTTCTCAATCTAATTGCGCTGTGTTGCTATTTTATGATACATTTGTATTTATAAGTAAACGACGTTATTGACGTTTAAAATCATACATAAAACAGCTAAGTATTTTTTTAATTTAACCCCATATGTATATAAAAAACCATTTTCCTACAAGAGCGACATCTTATTTTAATATTTTGAGGCGGTAACTTACTACACCAAGGTTATTCCCCATATCTCTGCATTCGAATTTATATCATAGATTTAAAATTTATCTATTCAAAACTAAGAGAGATATTTTCCATGTAACTTCAGTAAATAATTACCATTTAATGTCCGTATGCTTAATCACAGTACCTACACAGCATATAATAGGGATTCAATACTTTTACATCACACATTTCGATTATGTTTGGCAAATATTTTGTACTCCTTCATTCTTCACAGTCTTCTTCATCATCAGCTTCTTCTTGTTCTTCTTTAACTGGTTCTGGAACGATTTTAACGTTATGCTTGTTTAATTTATATTTTTTTGCGAGAACCTTTGTCTACATTACCAAAAGCAGTCTTCTTTTTTGTCATCGTCTTACGATATTTTTGTATCATGAATTAATTACTATGCATATATTTAATATTTAATAAAGAGACATACAAGCGAATTACAATATATATGTTTATTTACAAGACTGTACATTGTACAAATTTATTACAATTAGGTATTTACACTTTATAAATGCATGATGTAGTTTATAAACTCTACATCTCTTAATCATCTCTTAATCTAATAATAAATTCTGTCAAATTTCACGAAGATGGATAGAATCTACCACTCGAACCCAAAATTATTATTCGTTTGTACGTTAGCTAAATGTTCGCTGTTAAAAGTTGGGAATTTAGCGAATCCTTCAGTATCTAAAAGTTGAACTATTTCACTATTTTGTTCTTGTGTTTCACTATTTTCTGGTGATATTTGATAGAATTCGACAGGTGTATCCGAAACGACCCTAGGTTTTAAATATTGGGGTGAAAAATCTAATGTTTTTAGGCCATTGCTATATTCTTCTTGAAGCTGGTGCGGTTTTGCTGGCTTGAGACGGCGTTCTGAAAGGAAAATGAGTCTTGTGCTATATGAGATAACGTTGTAAATTGTATATAATGTAAGTTTCGAAATTCGTACGTTTACAACAATGTAACTATATGTATGAAATTGGTATAATAAATTATTATACTATAATCATTATTTTGAAAATCCATGTGAATTCATTACTTATTTCTTTTCTCATTGAAAAAGTACCTAAATATTTTAGATACCTACTTGTTTTCTTAAAATAATTAGTTATTTTTGATGTTATGCTTCATCCTGATACGAATAGCGTTATTAATGAATACTGAATAGATTATTATTTATTTATTATTTTTTTATTTATTAGACGTGGTATTTCAAATATTGAATGATCTGGTAAAATGTTAGATACATTACAATAATTATGCCATTGTGAGCATTTTTTCTCATTATAATTAGTATGCCATTGTACACAGAATTATGTAATGTAAGTGTAATAAATCTCTTTACCTGCCCTTATGTTAATTTAAACTTGTGTTAAGTGTCGTTTTTATACCTTTTTATATTATGTGAGTAATTAATGTTATCTCTCTTTCTTTTTAATAAGAAAGAATGAGACGAACCAGTAATTAGTTGCATTGTAAAATAAAAAGAATACGTGCATTTATACCTTGTTAGCGAGTTAAGGGTTAGTCAAGTCAGAAGATCAAGTGAGATGTCAAAGTTGCGTCAAAAGTCGAGAAACAGTCAAGTCTAAAATAACAAAATGGTTGTAACAAAACATTTTATTAAATAACAAATTTGCTACATCACTATATCTTCCTGGACATCGCACTTTGTCTAGTTAGTGTTGCTCTTAAGATGGTTTCACTTTACATTTTTGTAATTTGTACAAAAACGAAAGTTTTGTTAACAGATTAATAAATATTTTGAGGGTAACCATAACTATTTGGAAGTATATGAATAATTTATTTTTGAATGAATGAGAATAATATGATTAAATTAAAAAAATTGCAGGTCAGTATTAGTAGTTAAAAATATGTTAATAGGTATCCCAAAAATTCCTGTTTCTATGGTCACCCTTAAAATGTAGGTTATAAAAACAAAGTATAAAAAATATATCACAATAAGTATTAAATAGAACTCAACTATCTAGCTAGCTCTTTATTTACAACTAGGTATAATTGCTGATATTGTAAAAGGCAGTATCTTAATAAATATAGCGTTATTCCCACCTTTTTCAATATCTAACAATTTATTTTACTAATTAAATCTGATGTCTAGGCTTACACAAAAACTGGAGTTCAAAGTATGTATCGTTTGAACTTTGAATTATGATTTTAAATTGTTGTTATTTAAATACTATTGTTTTACACGGGTTAGTAACTGGTTCAACTGCAAAACCAGTTGGATATCAGCTGCTCAAGCAAAAATAAATCTTTATTTGTATCATCAAACTTTTCGAGGTGCATTTGAAATGGACTTTTGTATAACATTCTTCCATTGTTAATAATTAGGGTGCCATCATGCTACTATTAAATCATCAAGTTATAAATTAATTTCCTCAAACCCCTAAACAGTGAACCTAGACACCAGTAATACGTATTCCGGCATTCTGGAGTTACCAGCTACCTCTACGAGATTTCTGTAAACCCCTTCCTACAAACCCCTAACCCCTAATCTACTGGTGTTGGTATTCCGCCTGGTAGTAGTCCTGGCTTTCAGGCTGTCGCTTATATTCCTCGCTGCTCGTACCTTCGTGGGACGAGTCGCTGTGCTGCGCGAGGCCCGCGGCAGCTGCTTTGGCGGCTGCTTCGGCTGCGTTCGCTTGCGCTTGTTGAGCAGCCGCCTGTGAATGGAAATATTTAATGTGTTACAATTTTATGCACGCGGGAAGATAATTGTATATGTGTGATAAGAATATAATTTGTAATAAGACACACGTGACACGTAAACACGATAAACGGGAGGTTAACTTTACAAGTTTAAGATGTTGTTTTTAGAAACAAAACACACATAAAAGGAAGATGAAGAAAAGAAATGAGATTGAGATGGTAAAGAATGCGATTTATAGTAGTAATTTATTGAAAATATAGAGTTGTCCTAATAACGTTAGTTTTTTAGAAATTATGGAAAGAAGAAAATATGAAAGGTTTGTCGGTCAACAAGTAGTTTATTTGATATCAGATAATTTACATAGCGAACTTAAAATTTCACCGATATTTTGATATCTTCTATAATAAACATCGGAGCCATTGTCATCCAACCCTGTTTAAATTAAATATTGTTTAATCGAACCATGTGCATTTTAAATAAAAAAAAGTCGTCTAGAACCATGAATAAGCTATTGGGAGATTTATTTTAATCTTAAAAACTACCTTCTATACCTACGATCAAAAACAAATTGTTTTTCAAATGTTTTCATTCACAAAATAACACTGATCTACATTAAGATGACCGATTTTAAACACGGAAAGACCCATAGAATATATTTATCAGGTTGGTAAATAAAACAAAACATCAACCCTTACCTGTGCCTTCCTAGCCGCAGCCTGTGTCGCCTCGAAATCAATCCTGACTCCCTTGAGCTGCTCCTGCAGCGTGCTCAACCGCTGGCGCGCCGCTCCGACCATAGCTGTCTGCGCGCCCAGCTCGCCCGCCGCTTGCGAGGCCGCTTCGTTCGCATTTTCTGATGTTGCTTGTGCTGCGTTTAGCGCGGCTTGGATCACGTTTACCTGTTGGTTTGTTTATACATATATAAATGTGTAAAAAAATAATATTATTATATCGAAGATGTGTAGTTACCTAAGGTTAAGAATTTTGTTATTTTCATCGAGGAAAATTGGCAATCTAAAAAGAAAAAGTGCTGTGCTCTATTCTTATTTTCTTGAGGAAGACATATTCATTATTTGTTAGAAATTTTAATTTAATAAGATTTGTTTTGAATCTTCAAATTCTAGTTATAACTTTAAAAAAATCTTTTGCTTTTTGTAAGCAGATGTGAAATTACTCTTATTGTTAATAAATAAGTATAAAAATGTTCTACCTAAATATAATTCTTTCATCTGGTCATACTGAAATGAAAGAAAATATATGAATATAAAAAATATGATGAACGGAAGAAAATTCGGAAAATTCAATATCCGAAAATCTCAAATTTTAAATACAACTTTATCAAATAAGCACAGAGAAAGGTCAGTTACTTTTTCAATTCACTTTCGATGTGAAATAAACTGACCTATTGACAAGTATAGAATAAAAGAAGTCCAGTGTCATGGGCAGTAAGTGGAGCGTGGCAGTGCAAAGAAGTTACGTCACCATGTAATTTTATAGAAAATTATTCTCTTTATTAATTTTTCCTGGAGAATATTATTGATGTTTTTAACATAAAAATTAAGAATGTGTGCTAACTGGCTAATATTATGAGTTCCATGACACAGGACACTACATAATCATAACTCATAATTAATTTAATTGTTATCAAATCGCTCGACTAATTTTGATGGTTGTCGTTCAAGTAGGCAAAACTGTTAAACAAATTTTGATAAGTATACGTACGATGTACATATTAATTAGGTACTTTTTTATTTATTTCAACCTGGTTGAACGCAAAAGGTGGCAAAAGCTCGATAGTCAAACTTTTAACTCGTACATCTTATTTAAACAATATATTATAATTTTTTGATAACATTTGGAGAGCTGGTTCCAAAAAGTTATAGGAAATTTATGAGAAGCAATAGTTCATTTCAAGCGATAGATCTTACGGAATATTACTACAATAAGATGAAAAGCGTTGGGTAAATTCACCTGAGTATCGCAACAGTATGTCGAAATGTTTGCCTTATCCAGTACTTATTCATGGATGAAATTGATTGATTTTGTTTAGACTAAGTATCTGTGTTTTTAAATATATTTTATTAGTTTTTGAAAGTGGCATAATTGACTAATTAATTAATTAATACATACAAGCAAGTCTTCTAATTAAATGTACCGAAACAACTAATTTGAACACATTTGCCGTTTTGCGTAAAAATAAATTATTAAACAAGTAAGCAATTTAGTTAAGAATGATGAAGATTTTTGACGAAAATGCCACGACTAATAAATTCTAGTGTAAAATTATTTTTAATACAAATTAAACTATGCGAAAGTTTTTAAAATCGTATACCTTCGTATTTCTATGATTATGCACGTGCTTCGCGTCGCTTTGATATTGATCACAATAATTTATTTATTATTAGATACTTTTGAAAATTTAAATAACTAATTAATTATTATAGCAAGCAGTCGACTGCAATGCAAATGTCTTGTACGTTTTTTAATTTAGTTGTGACAAATTACGCAAACGGTTCTACGTAACTGTATTTCTGAATAATTGCGTTGGATGCCGGTAAAAAATCGCTTTTTGCTCCCAAGTGACAACTAAATTAGTCCATTGTCAATTTATATTTGGATTGCCTAATTTAGGTTTATTTGAAAGAAATAGAAATTAAAATGTTGTGTGATACAAATTACTATTAACTATTTTGATAAGATTTATAACGGGCAACTATTTTTGTTAAAGTTTTTTAATAAATTTTTCCAATTATTATCAAGATGAAGAAGAAGGTTAAAAAATGTTGGATCTACATATAATTTGACATAGGTACTTAAACCTATTTTTCATGTGCATTTTATTTACATTTCCGTTTAACCTACCGCGTTTGTTTTTTTTTTTTCAAGAAAACTAGAGCATACATTGTTAATTTTTTTCAGGTTTTAGATATCGGACAGAGTTTATGTTTTTAGAGGAAGATGACATATTATTGCTCTTATATTGATTGCTATTAACGCGTTTATTACGAGATAGGTAAACATTGTTTCAAAATTCAGTGACAAGAAAATAATTGAATACTTTTTTTATCTGATTGATATCATTATTAGCATATCTAAATCAAAAATGAATTTGAGCATTGGTTTCAACTTTCAACATTAAGATACCTAATTGCGTTTCACGGCAAATTTATTAATTTTTTGGTTCACTGAAAGTGGTTGTTAGTTTACAAGTAATTTTCACAATACCTACTACATATTTAATTTAAAGTAGGTAAGTATTAATTATTATTATCTATTATTCATAAGCTTTTCGTAATTCATTTCAAGTTTAAATGAATGAATCATCTTCGATCGAAGTTTTAAGTTATTTTTTCATCTACGATAATTATTAAATAGGTACGTCATATCTATATGTGTCACTCATAAGTAAAGTAAAAATAAATGCATAAGATGAAAGAAAATAATACAAGAAAATAAGTCATACCTGATGCATAGCTTGTTGGGCGGCTTGCGCTGCGGACTGTGCAGCTCTCTTAGCTTGTTGCAGCTGCATTTCTTCTCCTTGCAGCGCTACCTTGGCATCTCTGACTTGCTGTTCCAATCCCGAAAGGATCACCTGCTTCCCAGCAAGCGCTGCTTGCGCTGTCGCACTAGACTGAGCCGCTGATTGCGCTAACGTGTTCTTAGCCACATACGCCGCTTGATACGCAGCGGCTTGCTGATTGCCGAGCGCTGTTTTCGCTTGATTAGCTGATCCTACAGCTATCGTTCGCAGGCCGCTGCCTCTGCTGAAGCCCTTTTTGCTGCCGTCGCCAGAAGTAGCGGCCTTAACGTCTTGTATATAAGCGTCATAATGGTTTGATTCGGCTGGCTGCTGGGATTGGGCGGAGTTCTCGTACTCGTAATCGTATTCAGCTCTTTGGGAGTCACGTTTGGCGGGAGCGGCTGTTGCTAGTGATGCGGCACCTGGAATATAATGGCATTCCATGGATTACTTATTAGAATAGAACGTAACCGCAAATTTATATGAATGTATTTTCTGTGGGTAAGTATACAACATAAAACAAGTGATAACTGCGTTAAAAACAACCGACTTCAAACTTGCACTTGCAACATTTACAAATACAGACAAAAATGCTCATAAAATAAAAACTACTGGGCCTATCCGAATAAAAATTTTATGGGACCAATTCGACACCATACCGCATCGAACAAAAAAAGAATCACGTAAATCGGTTCAGAAACCTCAGAGTAATCGGTGTACATACATAAAAAAAACATACCGGCCGAATTGATAACCTACTCCTTTTTTTGAAGTCGGTTAATTACCGTATTTTTACAAGCTTTCTTTAGCATTTTGTAATAACTAACGTTACTATATATTACTTATGTCTTAAAATTATTTTAAATTTCGTAATATTTCCATTTTTGCGACCAAAAAAGATACCCATTGCATGAAAAATAAACCCATCAATTTCTAGCAACCCCTAACTTAAAAGTCCTCAAAATGTGATGAGTGTAAAAAAAAACCTTTTTCAATTAAGTACTAGGTTTATTATTAAATCCTATTCATGTTAGATATAATATGAGAATTGGGTAGGTTAATTCCTACCACGCGTACGATTCATAGAACTGGTTGTAACCTATACTAAAGTTGATTGAACTATAATTTTCACTGTAAATTTTCATTGCCAGGGAAATTGTTGTCAATGACCTACGTCCTACAATATAATATGATATATTATACTGCCATTGATATACGATTACAACCATGTCTTTGAACATGAGATTTTCCTTCCTCTAAAAACATATCAACTAGGTACACCTACTAAATTTATTATCTCAACGCATTCATCCATTTAAATTTGAATATATTATACATTCATATTATTACAAGTAAATAATTACATGATTATATTATGCTATTATCGGTGTTAAATAATT
This sequence comes from Colias eurytheme, assembly GCA_907164685.1. Classification (NCBI taxonomy): domain Eukaryota; kingdom Metazoa; phylum Arthropoda; class Insecta; order Lepidoptera; family Pieridae; genus Colias; species Colias eurytheme. Next base: position 5,556 of record CAJQZN010032371.1, on the reverse strand, counting down.
TATTAGTTATGAATAATATAAAACATAATTGCGTAAAAGCGATAGTGCTGAAAATTACGTTTTATGAACGGAAGTAAGGAAATACTGGGGATTCCAATACATAACTGAAACTTATATAAATGTTACGCACAAATATTTGTATTTATCATGCTATCTGTTTACGTGTTTACGCGTAATTAGTAAGCAATTGTAATCATTTTGTAATATACTTTTTGTTTGATTTATTATTTTGTTGTACGTAACTTTGATGTGAGATTTTGTTGTAGTAACAATTAGGTATTAGATAATCTTAAATGAATGAATTAGTTTGGAATTAAATAATAATTGTTTTATTATAATTAATAATAATTGTTTTATTAATTTATTGGCAGAATGAAAATTGGGATCATGGGTGACTTAGTGGTCAGGCGTCATCACGATACCCCGAATAACGCGGGTGAAAAACTCACCTCTGACCTCATGATCGATTTTTTTCTATTATTTACATAAAAAAAGGTTTAGTTAATATAAAATTATTATTTTATTTTTTTACGCAGAGATCTTTCTCTATTTCTATGTACTTACTGATTCGTAAAAGCGAATCAAAAAATTATTCATTTAGGTTTTTGTTACTGTCTATTGATCATTAATTAAATAGTTATTATCTTATTTTATCGTCTTATCAATTTTCCCTCAATTTATGATATGAATGGATTGGAACTGAGCATTTTAAATTATTACGAAAATAAATAATAAATATGAAATTTTAATAAGAAAATCAATTATTAATAAATTACCTTTAAGGATTGCTAATAATAATAATATTCATTAGCAAATTAGTGATATTTTTAATTCCAATTTAAAATCTAAAGAATTTTAAATATTTAATGAACTAAATAATTAAATTTGTCTGACTGTTAATTCACAATTATGAAAAAAAATTCAAATTTTCAAATAATAAATCGAAATATTTTACAACAATATTTAAATATAGTTACCTAATTAACATAAAAATAAATAAAAAACTTACATAAACAAAACAGAACAGCCCTAAAAGCCATGATGCCAGGCGGTCTGAAATCACAAAACACCGATATGATTTTTTATCTATGCAAAAAAAATCCTCAAAAAAAAAGACACTGCACTGTTACTACCTTCCAGTAATGTCTGTTTGTTTAAAATTGTGGGGGTCGCTAATGCCCCTAGCGCTGTTATAACAATGTACGGACAGATAGTTGGTATTTGTATTTATAGTGATTGTAAGATTGATAGCGGAAAGCTAGACGAGCGCGGATCTATTGAGGGGGGAATCGGTATTCGGTATCACGAATTAATTCGTTGTCTGTGGTAGCACGATTTGATGTATTGTTCTATTTGTCTTTGCTCGTGATTGAAGATTTTTGAATGTAACGTGAGTTATCCTTTTTATTTTTACAAATCGATATCTTAGTTATGACAACTTAAATTTTCATTTTCCGGATACAATAATAAAAAAGAATCTTTTTTCATAAGCTTTGCGGGAAAAACCTTTATAAAATATTATTTAGTGAAATTCTGTGTAATTAACATACACAGTTTCTCTTTTAAATTATAAATTAGCTCCATATTATGCGACATAAATTATTAAGAAAACAATTTTTGGAGTGGTATTAACAGCTCTATAATATGCATATGTATTGCATATCCGTTGACTCTTGATTTATTGATTTTATGTTAAAATTAATTGTGATCGTATGATGCAAATATTATTATATCATTTTTAGTATCTATACGTTTGATTGAAAGATTTATATTAAACTAGCGGTGCGCCCCGGCTTCGCCCGTGGTACATGTTTACGTTTTCTCTACATAAGAACCATCCTCGTACTTCAAGGAATATAATAAAAAAATAATAATTTATGCAACCAAACTGCATAACATCTACAATTCCTTATTCAATCATTGCAAGAGAAAGAAGCCTTTTTTTCTTTAAAAACTAGGTTGTTAATTTTCAGCCTAAAACCTATGAAGCGGATCTGAAAGTTAGAAAATTAAACAATACATTCTAGACTTTATTCAATTTGGTCGTAAAATCGTGATTTTTGCACAAAAACCATTCTTGGGCATTGTCAATATCTTTTATATAATATTTTAGTTTGAAATTGCGTTAAATAACGTTTTATAATTATTAAGAAATACTTTAATTCTTTTGTTAATCTGGTCCATTCGATAAGGAAATTCCATTGACCAAACGCGTATAAAAATGTGAATAATACAGAAATAAATGCTTTCTTTGAAAGATAGACACCGATTTCAGGTATACAGACAGATATATCATACTTAAAGAAGAAACCTGCAGTCTCTGTTCAATCGGCATTAAAAAAAATATATCATACTAGCGGTCCTCCCCGGCTTCGCCCGTGGTACATATTTACGTTTTCTCTACATAAAAACCATCCTCGTACTTCAAGGAATATAATAAAAAAAGAATTATCGAAATCGGTCCACCCGTTCTCGAGTTATGCGCTTACCAACACATTTTGCGATTCATTTTTATATTATAGACTAGCTTTCCACCCGCAGCTTCGCCCGCGCAGTCAAAGAAAAACCCGCATAGTTCCCGTTCCCGTGGGATTTCCGGGATAAAACCTATCCTATTTCCCGGGGTATAAAGTAGCCTATGTCCTTTCTCGGATATCAAAATATCTCTATACCAAATTTCATGCAAATTTGTTCAGTATAGTTAAGGCGTGATTGAGTAACAGACAGACAGACAGAGTTACTTTCGCATTTATAATACATATTAAGTATGGATGCTGGTTTTGACTTTTGATGTATTTCAACTCAAACTCAACCACTTATTTATTCAATTAGACTTTTTTATAAAATCACGTTTGAATGGTCATAGCATTTTTATTTGCTAACGCTAGTATTAGGAAGTTAAACGTTTAAAAAAATGGTTTTCCTTTACTTCTATCTAAATAATTCAATAAACTATATTCTGGACATTTAGATTATCAATATTTAATATTTTCTAATAAAAATATTTTTTAATAACTATCTACCTTAGGATATCTGTAGATGATGATAAAATTTACTTAATATTATTTAGTATCAAGTATAGACAGCAATGTTTGAAATTGTAGTAATAGTGGTAATAATAGTGTCCATGTGTCAAAAAAACGCGGGAATCTCACAACTCGATTCTATTTTTTTTCCACAGAGCTTTAAAAAATTTAAAGTTATCTATAGTAAAATTGTTTGAAGTGTACCTTCATACGAAACAATTATTGATGCATGAAAAAAACACTCTCATTATCATACATAATTTAATAAATACAATTATTGCGTGCTCACGCGAAACCACGCTTTATTACAAATTATTATTTCCCGATCAATTGCTTATACTTACTTACTTTATATACATATTTAATATTTATATAAAGTGTAATTGATACTCTACATTAAATTAAATGATTTCAAGAAGATTATAATCTGAACTCATCTATAGGTACTCATCTATAGATACCTACTAAAACCTGACGAGCTTCATTCAGGAATCGATGAATGACGTAAAGGGAGAAAAAAATATGCGCTTTAGAGCAGACGAAGTTGCGTGGGCGTGATGATATTTATATTTATCTAAGTAACATAATGATTCGCTTCTCTTAGTATAGGTACTTGAATTCCATAACTGGATTTCCTGGAGACGTTTTCTTCCCATCAAAAATAGAAACACAGCAACAAACAAGATTTTAATTTTGTTTGAACTAAGAATTAATCTGATCCTTCTTCTTTCAGAAGCAACAATGCAAACAGACACACAGATACGCGATTTATACAGATTACCATATTATAATTTTTATCTATTGTATTTGTCTCGAGTCTTAAAAGTAACATGACTGCGAGTGGAGTCGCAGGCAGAAGCTATATTACAAAAAGTAAAAATCCATCAAGGCAAGTTTGAAATATGGTTTTGTTTGAGCATATAAAAACTAAAGAATGTGTTTGAAATCGTGAATATTACCTTGGCCTGCTCTTTGAGTAAAATTTTATTTCTATTTTTATACTTTTATTTGATTGTATTTCGCACAGTGGGTGCAGTGGTTAGTATGCTTGTTTGAGAGGACCGTGGCCGTGGGTTTAAAACTGGGTCAAAACATACCTTTGTATACTCGTGCTGTCGTGCATTTATAACCCAAAATTAATCAAAAGTTACGTTCCTGTACATAATGTACCTATATCCTAAGTGGGGAAATCTTGCATAAAATGCCAACAGGCCCCGGGGAAGGAGCCGCGGGTATTGTGTCGAATTCTTCTGCGGAAATAATGTAGGTATATCCTACTAATTCTACTAACTCTACTACTAATACATATTATAATTGCGGATAGGTATGTATGGTATGTACTCTTTCATGAAAAAACTACTAGACGGATTTGCATGAAATTTTGCTGTGATATAGATAAGAATAATATATATACCTACCTATATAAAAATTATTTTTCCACCGCAGTGCACGGCTAGTTCCTTTTAAATTGAATACTGTGTGCTACAAATCGGTCACCAATTACTTTCAAACTAAAAAAACTACTTTTGTCAATATTAATTCAATCTTACACTTTATTCTATAACGGATAAGTTACGGACCAAATTTGTAGTCTAAGAGCTGTCGAATATGATAAATTGTTTATAAATTAACGGTTATAATATATTTTGCTTCTATACACACTGGAAATAATTCTACCATGTAAAGTGGTAACTTCCTGGTCACGGGAAACGTTTTATAATAAAATGTATTTATAGTATGCAGGTACAGTTGGTAGGTACAGTATGTACAGTTTCCAAATCCAAATAAAAACAATATACGTTTATTGTTTAGTTTCTAGTGAAATATTCATATTTCATGTTCAATTTAAATCTTAACAGATGTTAACTCATTCTATTTAACAGAAGTTTTTAGGTGAGTTCAGTGATATAATCCTTAAAACCTTATATTATTTCTTTTGCATATCACTTACGTACGTACTACGTTACGTTTACTTTAAAACATTCTTTAATTACAGTATTAATAAAAATCCCCATCTCTTAGTCTACACGTTACGGTTCTAAGTAATTGTAAGTAAGTAGTGCAATAACGTCACGTGCTGTGTTGATCAACTTGTGACCAACTTTATGAAACTGATGTTCCGTAAGCACGGTTACAGGTTCGATTCCTGTAGACATTTTCTTTGTCATTTTATTGAGGAAACTGTTATTTTATTTTATTTATAAGCTATCGCAGATAAAACCAAAACTAAAAGTAATTACACAAAATGCTCTGACAAATATCTTGCAAATGTTTTAATATAATTGTTTATGAAAAAAAAATCATAATAAGTATTACCATGTCAAGTAGAAAACGTAAAAGTGTGAAAATTAGAACTAACTTGGTGATTTTTTTTTATCGAGTAAATTTTAATATTTTATGTTTTTGATTAAACAGAATCGTTGAACATATCATCTAGTTTGATATATATTTTATTTTTTAGATTTGGTCTTGCATATTACACGTATCATCTAATAGAAGATTGGTTATTTTGCTTTATGCGCCCCCTTAA